>JAEANM010003773.1:0-21844 GCA_017656035.1 Myanophis thanlyinensis
CCCTGCTCTAAATGGCTGCCTGAGGAATTCTGGGAGTTGAAGTCCACGAGTCTTAAAGTTGCCAAGGTTGGAGACCCCTGATCTAGAGTTGTTAGCGCTCCGAAGGCTGGCTCTTAGCTCTCTGCCCATTGTTGAGACCGCTTGGGGTCTCAATTTATCTAGATCCACCTGAATCAGAGTGCAAAAAGGTGTGGGGCCTTCTTGGGAGTGCGTTGTAAGCAAGGAGAGAGGTTGTGTTGTAACCCTTCCCTTTTGTTGTGGGATGGCTGTTCCATTTTAACATAAACGGCCTCTTCTACTCCCTATTTCAAACCTGTGGCGGGCTCTCCATCCGGAATGTGAACTTGGCTGCCCTCCAAAGCATGTGACTCTTGCTTTTCAGATCCAAATGAACCGTTGAATCCTCTTCCCGACAAGGAGTTGGGGAAGTGGTTGTTTTGTTTCCCCAGTGTACAAGTCTGGACATGTCTTGCTGCATTTGCGCTGCACATACCATCTTGCTGATGTGTCTGGGTGTTTTCAGAGGACCGCTGATTTGAAAGAGGAGTCTCTAAAAACTGAACAGGGTGGGGGGTTAGGATACTGATGTCCTGTTTCCAATGCAATCCCAAGAATTGCGCTCTGATTCAAGAGACTCTTGAGGATATAGATAAGCACCCAAGTGCCTTCAATGACTCTCAAGAGTGTTAACAAACAGATGACTGCAAAGAATACAAATCCTTCGTTTCCCCCATTAGTCAGTTAGAACTGAGGAAGCTTGAGATGCGAATTGTTTTCAAATTAAAAACCAAGAAAGTCCAGTTGCATGGCACACCAGAACAACTAGACACAAGAACAGCTTTTTCCCGAATGCTAAACAAATAATTCCCTCAACACTGCCTAACTATTTATTAAATCTGCATTACTATTATTCTCATCGTTCCATCACCCACCCACCCCACTACGACTATAACTTGTTGCTTATATCCTTACGGTTTATATTGAGTATGGTCTCCTAGTATGTTTGACTGCTTATTGTATCCTATGACTATGATTCAGTGTTGTATCTTATGATTCCTGCCGTATGTACTGTTTCCTTTAATGTACACTGAGAGCCTATGCACCAAAGATAAATTCCTTGTGTGTCCAATCACACTTGGCCAATAAAGAATTCTATTCTATTCTATTCTAAAAAAAAGCACCTTTTGTTGGAACTTCCAGAGATGAAGTTTCGAACATCCACTCAAATATCCACCGATTAGGAATTTAACCACTGAATAGACGAGAAAAAAAAATCTTGCTGTATTCCAATGGGGAAGGGCTGTTACAGTAATGGTAGGGATGCAAAAACAAGTTGTATGGTATTTTCAAAACCAGTGGCTTTATTATGGGGGGGGTGGAAATAACAAAAGGGACGCGTTGTAATGCACACATACACATAGATTTGTCTTCAAGCAACCAGGGTGGATAAAAATCAATGGTTAAAAAAAAAAATCAAAAAACCAGATTTTTTTTAATTTTAATCAGATTTTTTTAATTGAAAACAGATTTTTTTTATTTTTATCAAATTTATTTTAATAAAATGCTTTTGGAGTAAAAATTTATCTAAAGATAGTTTTCTATTTGAGATACATTCAGAATTTAGTTTATTCAGCATGAAATGGAGCTTAGTTATGTAGAATGAGGCTGTCTGTTCTGCAATATTGGGATTGTCGGTGAGTCAACAGCGTGGTTGTTCTTTAAAAATGTTGATTTAAATTGAGTTGATTTAAATCAAGCCTTTTTACTAGTGATTAAAATCGTGGTTTAAATCGACGTGGTTTAAATCGACGTGGTTTAAATCGACGTGGTTTAAATCGACGTGGTTTAAATTGTGATTTAAATCGACTTGATTTAAATCAAATCCACCCTGCAAGCAACCATAAGGAACACTTAATTTATAATGCAACCATAAGGAACACTTAATTTACAGGTTCCTTTCAGACTTATATAATGTTGTACTTTCTACAAAAACTGGAAATGTTTCAAAGTTGGCTCTCTGATGATCCACAATGCACACCCTGTTCCATAAAAACCATTTGTAAGTGCCTAAAAGGCAGGGTTAGGTGATACTCCACCTGATTCAAATCTGCAAAATATTTGCCTGGCGGCTGAAAAAACAATCCTTCTTAGGACAGGTAGAGAAAGACAGAAAGAAAACAATCTTGTGATTTTCTAAAGAGAGCAAGGTTATTAAGACTTTCATTTTGTTTTTAGAGGCAGGAAAAACAGCTTGCAGATAGGGCTCGACTTAACAATGATGATGCAGCTCAACATTTCTGTTGCTGAGTGAGACAGTCGTTAAGTGAGCTTTCCCCCATTTTGGGCCCTTTCTGGCTGGTTAAGGGAATCCCTGCAGTTTTGTTAAGTTAGTCCCAAGGTTGTTAAATGAATCTGGTTCCCCCCATTGGCTGCTTGTAAGAAGGTCGCAAAAGGGGATCCCACGACCCCGGAACATTGCAGTCGTCATAAATCTGAACCGGTTGCCATAAATCTGAATCAGTTGCCGCCAAAAATCTTGAATTTCGATCCCGTAACCAAGGGGATGCTACAATGGTTGGAAATGTGAAAAACGGTCATAAGTCCATTTTCAGTGCTGTTGTGACTTTGGTCACTAAACAAACAATTGTATGTTGAGGGTTATCTACATTGGCGGTCCCTACTAGCATCTCAAGAATGGCTGGCCACACAATGCCCAGGGAAGGGACAGAGAAAGGAACCCATTTTTGCAGAAATGGGATAATAATGGTTGCCACTCAGAGCCATGGTGGCGCAGTGGTGAGAATGCAGTATTGCAGGCATACTCTGCCCACTGCCTGGAGTTCGATCCTGAGAGGACTCAAAAGTTAATTCGGCCTTCCATCTTTTCAAGATCTGTAAAATGGGGACCTAGATTGTTGCGGGAAATACGCTGACATTGTAAGGTGTAAGGTCCAGAGAGTACAGTAAAGTACTACGTATACAACAGGGGTTATAACACAAGGCCCAGGGGCCTGTTGACAGGGGATGCCTCTGCCAGCGAAAACACAGCTCGGGAGGACCTCGGCAGCACTCCCGAGGTCCTCTTTTGCTGGCAGAGGGTTGCAGGTTGCTGTCGCAGCCAAAAACGGAGCTTGTGAACCTGTTTTCACTTGCAAAGCGCTCGGGCCGCAACAGATGCCCCTGACACAAATGACGTCGAGCTGGCCATGCCCACCCTGGCCTGCCAAACACAACCCACAAATCGAGTTTGATACCCTTGGTATAAAGTGTATTTATAGGTAGTCCAAAGTTACAATCATTCAAAGTTACAATGGCAGTGAAACAAGTGACTCACTATCATTTTTCACACGTGTGAAAATTTTTCACAAGTGTGACAAGAAAGGTTGTAAAACGAGGCAAAATACTTAAGAAACGTCTTGTTTCACAACACGTATGTCAGGCTCAATTGCGGTCTAAGTTGAGGGCTATTTGTACAGTAAGTCTTACGTGCTGTTGCAGCTTATCTTCATTGCCAGCTTGGGGGCCTCCGAATTGTCAGTTTGGCCACTTAGGTGTGTGTTGTGTTGCTGCCACAGGGATGAAAAGGAAACAAATGGATACCAAAATCCAGCCTGATGATGCAGGGACCCAGCCTGGCCTACATTGGGAGCGCCAGATCAGTGACAACCAATGGCAGGTGTTCCCAGCTGAGCAGAATGAGGCCCTGACCCAAGCAGCTCGGTAAGTTGGCTTCCGGGAGGAGGAAGAGGAGCAGATTGAGAAAATAATAACAACAACACAACAGCATCAGCAGCCTGGAATTGGTTGTTGAGATTGTAATGCAAACTCTCGCATTCCCTTCAGGGCCCGGAAACAGACAGAAAACTTAGAAGACGGCAAAGTGGATCTGTGCAAGATGTTGCACTGGGACAAGGAAAGCGGTCAGGAGAGCCGTGTCCGTGCGACTGTCTGCGAAGACAACTCCTGTAAGTCCGCTCTTTCTAATTGTACAGGGAGTCCTCGACTTACAGCAGTTCATTTAGTGACCGTTCTAAGTTAGAACAGCCCAGAAAAAAAAGTCAGTTGGGAATCATTTTTCACACAGACGACTGTCTTGCTGTGTTTTCCCTCCAAAATTTGACCCAGCCAGAAAATAAGCCCTAGTATGATTTTTTTTTCAGGGTGCTTGTAATATAAGCCTTACTCTCCCCCCAAAATAAGCCCCAGTTAAGATCATCAGTCGGATGGATGCATTTAGTACTGTATTTTCCTGAAAATAAGTGAAAATTATTTTCCTAATCAAGAAAATAAGCCCTAATGCGTCTTTTGGAGCAAAAATAATAATATAAGACTAGTCTTATTTTGGGGGAAATACGGTAGCATCCCTCTAGTCACGTAAATCAAAATTCAGATGCTTGTCAACCGATTCATGTTTATGACCACTGCCATGTTCCAGGGTCGTGTGATCCCCTTTTGTGTCCTTCTAACAACCAACGTCAATTGGGGAAGCCGGATTTACTTAACAACTGTGCGGCTAACTTAAATTAACTGCAGTGATTCTGCTTAACAACTGTGGCAAGAAAAATGAGACAACTGACATAACAAATGTCTCATTTAACGACAATTTTGGGTTCACTTGTCATAAATTGAGGACTGCCTACTTATAGCATTTGTATTCTGCTCTTCTCATCAACATTGCCAATATCCATCTTAACTGGTCCTGCCCATTGATTCTCATGTAGGTGGTCCTTGGACTTATATCTCATTTAGTGACTTCTCAGAGTTGAACACCTTGGAGAAAGTGGCTAGTGTCCAGTCCT
The DNA here is from genome assembly GCA_017656035.1 of Myanophis thanlyinensis. Taxonomy (NCBI): domain Eukaryota; kingdom Metazoa; phylum Chordata; class Lepidosauria; order Squamata; family Homalopsidae; genus Myanophis; species Myanophis thanlyinensis. The sequence continues at coordinate 4,800 of JAEANM010003773.1, forward strand.
CTTACTTGCACCCATCGCGACCTTCTCACAGTCACATGATCAGAATTCAAATGTTTGACCACGGGCACATATTTACCACAGCTGCAGTTTCCTCGGTCACGTGGTCGCTGTTTGTGACCATCCCACCTGGCATCTGACAAACAAAGTCAGTGCGGAAAGCCAGATTCACTTAATGACCACATGGTTTGCTTAGCAACTGTGGCAAAAAATGTTAAATAAAGGGTCATTTAACAACCAACTTGCTTAATAATGGAAATTCTCGTCCCAGTTGTCGTCATAAGTTCAAGGACTGTAATGTCAAGTTTAAGTAAGCACTGGATTTTGACAAATTTTGACAGATAGTCCTTGACGTACAACCACAGTTGAGCCCAGAATGTCTGTTCTTAAGTGAGATGTTTCTCTTAAGTGAGTTTTACCTCATTTTCCAACCCGTCTCGGCACAGTCGCTAAGTGAATCACTGCAGGTTAAATTAGCCACACGGTTTGTTAAGTGAACCTGGCTCCCACGTTGATTTTGCTTCTCAAAACATCGCAAAAGGGGATCTCGTGACCTTGGGACACAGCAACGGTCGTAAGTATGAAGCGGTTGCCAACATCTGAATTTTGATCACATGATCATGGGGACACAACAAAGGTCATAAGTGTTTAAAATGCTTCCGAAGTCACTTGTTTCAGCACCATTGTAACTTCAGTATTGGTTACTAAATGAAGTGTTGCAAGTCGAGAACTACCTGTATCATAAAACATGGCCACATTTAAATGAGACTAGCTAAATCGGGGAGAAGGAGTCAAACAGGCAATTAATCTAGAATCCCTACATGGGCACAAGACAATGAATTCTGACCCTCCTTGCATGCCGATAAACTTCTCTTCGGTATGAGACTGGCTGTAAGAAAAGGCGATTTTTCATTTCTGATCCTCCTCAACATCTGAGAGATGTTTAGCCTTGATTTCTTATATTAATTTGATTTTTCTTCTCCTTTTCCTTTTCGTTCGCATGGGCGCAGATTATTTCTGGCACTGGAAAGGAGATCAGGGAAATGAGTGGATTACGTACCCCGCTGCTACCTGCTTGGAACTACAGGCCGCCAGGAATGGTGATCGGGACGCCGTAGTGGACTTCACAGTCGGTCGGACGCACTACAAGCTGGACACAGGCCGCATGCTGCATATAAACCAGCGGACTAAATTTGAACATTGGATGGAATGCATAGTGTCAGGTATCGCAGTCCAGGTAGCCCTCGACCTACGACCACAATGGAGCCCAAAATCTATGTCACTAAGCGAGACATTTGTCCCGTCCGCCCCCCCCCAATTTTACGATCTTTCTTGCCACAGTTGTTAAGTGAATACGTGCAATTGTTCAGCTAGTAACATGCTTCTTAGATTATATCCGGTTTTCCCCGTGGAATTCGCCTGTCAGAACGTCGCAGAAGGGGATCATATGACCCTGGGACGCTTCCCACCCTCCCCATGGTCGTAAATATGAACCCGTCTGCCAAGCAATTTTGATCGTATGACTCTGGGCATGCTGCCACATTCGTAAGCATGAAACATGGTTGTAATTCATTCTTTTTGATGCATTGGAAGTCGAGGGCTTACCTGTAGAGAAATTTACTCTCTCTTTTTTTTTTTTTCCCCTAGACTTCTCAATATTCAAATCATCCGATAACTTTGAAATTATTTGCAATAATATTGTTTCATGATTTGTTTCTATTTTGGTTCTATGCAGTTGCACAAAATTTGTCTGACGGCATATAAAATAGATGAGTACATTCATTTTCTAAGGGATGAACAAGATACATTGGTATCAATGTTCAGTGGAATCCCTCTTAAGTCTCACACATATTCTTTTGCATGTTGCTAAAAATAGAAAGCCCTTCTGCTCTTTTTCTTTTTTTTTTATTTTTTTTTTTCCATAACATTACATATCCCTTTCACTTTAAATCTCCTTCCTATTTCAGCTTTCGTTTTCAGTTTTTTCTCCCTGGTTTCTTTTTTCGCCACTAGGTCAATAGGTAAAGTAAATCTGGGCAGCTTCTTTTTAAAATAGTCTCTGGGGGTTTAAATTCAGCAAAAAAAAAAAAAAATCTTCTCACCCAGTTCCACACCTGCACGCCAGCTTCTCTCCTGCTCCAGTCTTAGGTGGTAGATGGCTCAGTTGTTGTCCTGGTCTTTGTGGCGGCCATTTCTGACCGCCTGTTCGTCCTGCCGTGGCTGAGGGAACTTTCGGCCCAGGGATCTCCGGGGGGGGGGTTGCGATCTCCCCCTGACCACTCCGGGCGCCCCTCTTTGCTTCGCTGCTCCTACAGAGCAGCTTTAGGCTCCTTATGGAGCCTACAAGCGGGGGAAGACCAACGCGAGGACGGAGCAATCCGCCCTCATCTGGAGCCGACCAGGACCGGAAACGGAAACCTGAAATTTACTCTTACACTGGCAATTGAACTATGGATCTTTGGCTGGGCTCTGTCACTCCTTGCAACTGGAAATCTGAGAGCATAGATTTGGCTCCCGGGGCCCCTTCCCCTCCGTCTTTACATAAGAATGGAAAGCACAGCTAACACCCCTGTCCCATTCTGTGTTTCTGTTCCTTTTCCAGATGAACCAGGGGTAGAGGAGGATGAATTCCAGCAGGACATCAGTGACTCAGATGATACTACAGCGGCTCCTGCTAAGAAGTCCCAGACTGAATCAGATGCGCCTGCATCTCAGGGGCAAGGAGATGGGGTGGGTAAGTGCCAAGAAAATGATTTTGGGGGTCAATGCATGACAGTCAGGTGGAGGAAACAGCTTGATCCTTCGGAAATAGATGCGTGGTGGGGAGGTTGGAAACAGAAAGTGCACTTAGGAATCTGATAAGTTCAATGGTTGATCAATTTTTGAGGCTTTTTAAAGCCTGATTTTGGCCCATTTGTGAGGGGTGGTTGGCCCATTTCCCTCCCCCCCAAAAAAATCCCAGAAAACGGGCCAAGAAGCCTCAAAAATGGCCCCCAAAAGGCCTCCAAAACAGGCCAGAAAAATAGACAAAAATAGGGTGTGCGGAGCCCAAAAAATGGCCAGCAAGTGGGCGGAGTTTCGACAACATTCACTGTATAAGACGCACAGACATTTTCACCCACTTTTTTTGCGGGGGGGAATGCATCTTATACGCCAAAAAATACGGTAATGTACAGATTCATTTCAGACTTCTACGATGTATTTGCTAGGAAAACTTGAAATGTTTCAAAGTCGGTTCTCTGATGATCCACAATGCACACCCTGTTCCAAAAAAAAACATTTGTAAACACGTATGTCGGGCTCAATTGCGGTCTACGTTGAGGGCTATCTGTACAGTAAGTCTTAAGTGCTATTGCAGCTTATCTTCAGTGCCAGCTTGGGGGCTTCCGAATTGTCAGTTTGACCACTTAGGTGTGTGTTGTGTCACTGTTGCAGAGACGAAAAAAAAACGAACGGCTCCCGAAGTCCAGCCTGATGATGCAGGGACCCAGCTTGGCCTATATTGGGAGCGTCAGATCAGTGACAACGAATGGCAGGTGTTCCCAGCTGAGCAGAATGAGGCCCTGACCCAAGCAGCTCGGTAAGTTCGCTTCCGGGAGGAGGAAGAGGAGGAGAAGAAGAAAATAACAACAACAACGCAGCAGCAGCCTGAATGTTCTTCCAAGATGGCGCCGGTGAGGCAGGCTGCCGTCGCAACTGCTCCGACCCTCTTTATTTTGTTTTTGGTCTTTTTTTAATCATAATTTAATTTAAGTAACAATTTAACCTTAAGCATAATTTAAGTAACCTAAGTATCTTTAAACAATTTTAAGCAATCTTGAGCAGCCTTAAGCATTGACAGACAGGGCTCTTGGGGTCTGGGAGTAGAACAGGGCTTGAGAAGATGGCGCCAAGACGACAAGCTCGGGAGGCTGCCGGGCTCCACTGGGGCAGATCAGGATGGCAACATCGAGGCGGAGGCCTTTGGGGCCTGCAGAGGTGGGGAGGCAAAGATTCAAGAGATGGCCGGGCTCTGCTGGGGCAGATCAGGATGGCGACGCTGAGGCGGAGGCCTTCAGGGACTGAGGTGTGGAGACAAAGGCTCCGAGAGACCGCTTGAAGCACTGAGGCAGAGACCTCGAGGGACTGCTGAGACACCGAGGCAGAGGCTATGAGGGACCGCCGAGGACACCGGAGAGACCAGGGATACGGCCTCAGATCACTGTCGAGACCCACCGAAGGCAGAAGTGCCAGGAGCGGCTGAGGAGATCCATCCGCCAGGAGCAGCCAAAACAGCCTCGAGAAACAGCCCCAAGAAAGAGCGAGGACCGCCGAGAGTAGCCATGGGGATAAACACTGCGGTCATAACAACAAACATTCTGTTCCCCCTTGCTCTCTTCATTTTTAATTCTTATTTTTAGGGTCTGGAGTGGCTGCAGAAGCATTTCACTGCATGTTGTACTTTGTATATGCATATGTGCATATGACAAATAAAATTTGAAATTAAAAAATTGAAAATTGAGATTGTAATGCAAATTCTTGCATTCCCTTCAGGGCCCGGAAACAGACAGAAAACTTAGAAGACGGCAAAGTGGATCTGTGCAAGATGTTGCACTGGGACAAGGAAAGCGGTCAGGAGAGCCGTGTCCGTGCGACTGTCTCCGAAGATAATTCCCGTAAGTCTGCTGTTTCTGACTGTACCGGGAGGCCTCAACTTACAGCAGTTCATTCAGTGACCACTCAGAGTTACAATGGACCAGAAAAAAAGTCAATTAGGATCATTTTTCGCACAGACGACCGTCTTGCTGTAGCCCTCCCCCCCCCCCGAAAATTAGACCCAACCGGAAAATAAGCCCTAGCATGATTTTTTCAGGATGCTTGTAATACAAGCCTTACCCGCCAATAAATAAGCCCCAGTTAAGATCATCAGCCAGATGGAAACATTTACCGTATTTCCCCGAAAATAAGTAAAAATTATTTTCCTAATTGAGAAAATAAGTCCTAATGCGTCTTTTGGAGCAACAAAATTAATATAAGACCTATTATATAATAACCTAGTCTTATTTTCAGGGAAAGACGGTAGCATGCTCCTAGTCAGGTAAATCAAAATTCAAACGTTTGCCAACTGACTCATCTTTATGACCATTGCCATTTTCCACGGTCATGTGATCCCTTTTTGTGACCTTGTGACAACCAATGTCAATTGGGGAAGCCGGATTTACTTAACAACTGTGCGGCTAACTTAACTTAACTGCAGTGATTCTGCTTAACAAATGTGGCAAGAAAAATGAGACAACTGACATAACAAATGTCTCATTTAACGACAATTTTGGGTTCACTTGTCATAAATTGAGGTCTACCTGTACTTATAGCATTTGTATTCTGCTCTTTAGGTCAACATAGCCAGTATCCATCTTAACTGGTCCTGTCCGTTGATTCTCATATAGGTGGTCCTTGACATATAACTCATTTAGTGACCTCAGAATTAAACACCTTGGAGAAAGTGGCTGATGTTCAGTCTTCTTACTTCCAACCGTCGTGGCCTTCTCACAGTCACATGATCAGAATTCAAATGCTTGGCCACAGGATCGTATTTACCACAGTTGCAGCTTCCTAGGTCACGTGGTCACCTGGCATCTGACAAAGTCAGTGTGGAAAGCCGGATTCACTTAATGACCACATGTTTTGCTTAGCAACTGTGGCAAAAATGTTAAATGAAGGGTCATTTAACGACCGCAGTTGAGTCCAAAATGTCTGTTCTTAAGTGAGACGTTTCTCTTAAGTGAATTTTACCTCATTTTCCGACCCTTCTTGGCACGGTCACTAAATGAATCACTGCAGTTGTTAAATTAGCCACACGGTTTGTTACGTGAGTCTGGCTTCCACATTGATATTTCTTTTCAAAACATCGCGAAAGGGGATCTCATGACCTTGGGAGGCAGTAACGGTCGTAAGTATGAACCGGTTGCCAACATTTGAATTTTGATCATATGATCATGGGGTTGTAAGTATGAAAAAAATGTTGTAAGTACAAAGGTCGTAAGTATGAAAAAATGGCTCATAGGTCACTTGTTTCAGCATCATTGTAATCATTGTCATGGTTAGTAAATGAACTGTTGCAATTTTATCATAAAACGAGGCCACGTTTAAGTGAGAGACCAGCTAAGTCAGGGGGAGAAGGAGTCAAACAGGCAATTAATCTAGAATCCCTACATGGGCACAAGACAGTGAATTCTGATCCTCCTTGTATGCCAATAAACTTCTATTTGGATATGAGACTGGCTGTAAGATAAGGTGATTTCTCATTTCTCGTCCTCCTCAACATCTGAGAGATGTTTAACCTTGACTTCTTATATTAATTTGATTTTCTTCTCCTTTTCCTTTTCGTTCGCATGGGCGCAGATTATTTCTGGCACTGGAAAGGAGACCAGGGAAATGAGTGGATTACGTACCCCGCTGCTACCTGCTTGGAACTACAGGCCGCCAGGAATGGTGATCGGGACGCCGTAGTGGACTTCACAGTCGGTCGGACGCACTACAAGCTGGACACAGGCCGCATGCTGCATATAAACCAGCGGACTAAATCTGAACATTGGATGGAATGCATAGTGTCAGGTATCGCAGTCCAGGTAGCCCTCGACCTACGACCACAATAGAGCCCAAAATCTATGTCGCTAAGCGAGACATTGGTTAAGTGAGGTTGCCCATCCCCACCATTTTACAATATTTCTTACCACAGTCGTTAAGCGAATGAGTGCAGTTGTTCAGCTAGGAACATGCTTCTTAGATAAATCCGGTTTCCCCCGTGCAATTTGCCTGTCAGAAAGTCACAAAATGGGAATGGGGGTCACATAACCCTGGGACGCTGCCCCCCCCCCCCCGTGCCTGATTGTAAATATGAACCCATTCGTCAAGCATTTTAATTTTGATTGCGTGACTTGGCATGCTGCCACATTTGTAAGCGTGAAACATGGTCGTAAGTCGTTTTTGTCCGGTGCCACTGGAAGTCGAGGGCTTCCTGTACAGAAATTTGCTCTCATGCTGGGAATTGAACTATGGATCTTTGGCTGGGCTCTGTCACTCCTTGCAACTGGAAATCTGAGAACATAGATTTGATCCCGGGGCCCCTTCCCCTCCGTCCTTACATAAGAATGGAAACCACAGCTAACACCCCTGTCCTATTCTGCCTTTCTCTTCCTTTTCCAGATGCACCAGGGGCAGAGGAGGATGAATCCCAGCAGAACATCAGTGATGAGGATGAGGATGATGGTATGGTGGCTCCCGCTAAGAAGTCCCAGAGTGCATTAGATGCCCCTGTATCTCGGGGGCGAGGAGGTGGGGTGGGAAAATGCCAAGAAAATGATTTTGGGGGTCAGTGCATGACAGTCCGGTGGAAGGAACAGCTTGATCATTCGGAAATAGATGTGTGGTGGGGAGTATGGTAACAGGAAGTCCAATTAGGAATCTCGTAAGAAGTTCAAAGGTAAAAGGTTCCCCCTGTCCAGTCATGTCCAACTCGAGGGAGTGGTGCTCATCTCTGTTTCCTAGCTGAGGGAGCCAGTGTTGTATGAAGATGCTTCCGAGGTCATATGGCCAGCATGGCTCAATACTGAAGTGCACGGTAACACTGTTACCTTCCCACCGAAGTGGTACCTGCTAATCTCGCATTTGCATGTTTTCGAACTGCTAGCTCGGCAGAAGTCGCGGCCAGTAATGGGAACTCACCCCGTCGTGAGGCGCTCAGGTCTCGAACTTGGGCTGTCAGCTTTCCAGTTGACAAAATCAGGGTCTTTAAATCTCTGATCCATCATTCCTCCTCCCCCCCCATCTCCCCAATGTTAGAATTGCTGAAATACCCCTTTAATTAAGTGCATTTTGTTTTAAGCCCAAAGACGCTAGGATCATAACGAGTAAGGACTGGTTCTTCTTTAATGCTGAGATTGTAGGATGTCAGCCTAAGCGCCTTGTAGCCAACTTCCACCTCTGTTTCAATGCAAAGTGGATGTTTTAGTATTATTTTTTTTTCACCTACAGAGTCAGTGAAGACATTGACAGTGAAGGGAAAAGCTCCGGTGGACCCAGAATGCACAGCCAAGTTGGGAAAAGTAAGTCATCGGGATCATGAATGACATTTGTGAGAATATGATTGTCAAGCCTAAAAGGACATTTTGGATTGAGGGTTTTTCTGCTGAAGAAATATTAGCCATTGCTTTGCACCTTTGGACCTTTTAGCAATGACACATTTTAGTTTACAAGGTCGATGGGTTGGAGGAATGGAGGTTGATAGAACCATCTCGGCGTTGTTATCTACATTCTTTTAGCATATTTCTCATGGGAACGTTTCTCTGGGTTGTGAACACCTGCGAGGGGAAGTCCTGGAAACAATGTTGGAACTTTCTTTGAAGGGGTTGGTGAGAGTGCAACATGTGATAATTAGTGGGGTGGAACTTTCAGTTTTACTTGGGTGGAGAAATCCCGGGAATTTTAGATTCAGGATTTCTCCAGACCGTACCAGTACAGTGTCTTCAATAAAATCTTATTCTATGGATTTTCGTTTCTTTGGAATTCTGATTACATTGTGGATGTTCTGTGGAACCCTGACATTATCCTGAATCCCACAAAAAGAAAAATCCGCTGGCATTGTCAGCCAGAATTTTGAGTCCCGGGCACTCCCAAAACTTTGGGATGTGTAAGAGTTCAAGAAAGATGGAAAAGAAAAACACTGTGGCAGGTTCACCTACAAAAGCAGCGTCTGCAGTCCTCGACAAGTCGGCCAGCCTGATGGAGACAATGTTGACCGCCATGGTAGAAGCGATGGGCTCGGCGCCCGAGTTTCTATAAGGGGCTCGACCCAAGGCACAGCAACGGAGCTGAGAAGCCGTGCTATCCTGCCCTCCGCTCACACCGTGTTTTTGGGAAGCATTCAGGAGCAGTTGGAACAACTGTACATGGGAAGTGCTCCCCAAGCCCATGCTGGACCAGTGGCCGGATGGGTATTCCCCCCACCGAAGTTCTCCTTCGCAACGTAGGAAAGTGGAGGAGCGATGGTTGGGGTGCCCCCCCCATGTGGGGCCTGGGGGAATTCCAGGATCACCCCTACTTGGTTCAACAACAGCGGCCAGCCACTGGAGGCGGCCAAATGCTGCCAATGGGTCCATCAGGCCCACTGCCCAGGGCAGGGGCCCAGGCTTGCAGCAGATACCCCTGCTCCTGCCCGCAATACAAATTCCGCCAGGTTGGGCCTTTTCTCCAGGATAGGTATGAGTTCAGTACCAATGCGTGCCTGCACAACTGGCCTGGGCGCCGCCACAGCTGGCACCCCGTCAGATGTTGCCGCAGGCCGCACAAACCCAGCCAACTCAGAGGGTGCCAGCCGCACTGTCGAGACCTTCCCCCTTCAAGGCAACGTTCAATGGGACCCCCTCAAAGACGGCCTATTTCCTAAACCGCATCTGAATACACTTCGATTCGCACAGACATCACTACCCCACTGAGCGAGAAATGACTGCACCAATCGTTGAGGGGATGAACGATGGGGAGGCAGCAGAATGGGTCGCCGAACTGAATAATCAAGAGGCACCCGAACTTGACGACTTTCAAGAGTTCTTGCAAGCGTTGAGTGACCGCTTCAAACATGCCGCTCAGTGGGAGGAAGCAGAAGCGGAAATCAAAGCAATCAAGCAAAAAGTCCAGCATCCCAAAGATTACATCTGGGAATTCCGCCAGGTGGCCGGAAAGCTCCAAGACTGGCCTGACTGACTGCTGATCCATTATTACAAAGAAGGCTTAGATCCCAAGCTCCGAAAAGTGTGCGGGATACAGGGGACCACAGAGAGGCTCCAATATTGGTATCACCTAACTGTGGCAATGCAGCTCGAGATCTACCCCCACTGGAATGCCCTGACAGCAAAACTGGCACGAAAACCTGCAGGGAGGTGACCAGCAGCGTAGCCAGTCCGCCCAACCAGCGGGCCCACAGCATGACAAGTGAGATGCTTCAGATGTGGACAGATGGGCCATCGGGCATCCAAATGCCTTGCACCTGCACTGGTCCCTCTGGGGAAGTCTGCGGCCTCAACTAAACCAAAAAAGGCCCTGCCTTGCAAAACCAAAGATGGGGGGAAGTCCGCAAAGCAAGTGATGCAAGTCCTCGAACCAGCGCCCGAAGAAGAGGATGCCTTGACTCCTCCAAGTAGCCCTGAGCCGAGTGATGACGAGGCCAGCGATTACCCAATGGTGAGTGTGGACATCCCCCCTTCTTAGTCGAAACCTGCCTGATCGTCCCTAAGACGACAGGGAAACAGAAGGCCATAGACGCCCTCCTAGACATGGGGTGTACGAGATGTATGGTGAGCAAGGCCATAGTTGAGGAATTAGGCATACGCACCCATCCCCTTCCCTGGCCGATACGATTTGAGCAGGCAGATGGGAGCCTGATGGGGGGGTGCGGCAGCCACCCTAGTGACTGAGCCTCTCCGCTTGGAAGTGGGTGACCATTGGGAAATTATCAGACTCGTACCTCCCAGGATGACCGATCCTCTAATGTTGGGGTTGTCCTGGTTCGACAAGTGGGGTCCAGCCATTACATGGGAGAAGGGCTGCCACCCTCGGGGTTGCCCCAGATGTGGCGGACGTGCTGCGGGAATACCAGGACCTCACTGAGGTCAGCAAGCAAAAATGCAGTATACTCCCCCCTCACCGGCTCACAGATTGTGCTATTGAGTTCATACCGGGGGTCACCCTGCCAAAGCCGAAGATGTATTCAATGACATGAAAAGAGATGGCCGAGTTGAGGAAGTACATTGACAAGAACCTTGGCGCGGGGTTTCATCCAGCCAGAGAATTCCTGAGTGGGGTCCCCATCCTATTTCATGAGATTTCAAGGATGAGATTATGCATTTATTTCCATGGGATGAACGCTGTGAGTGTGGAAAACACCTACCCACTCCCACTCATGAAAGATTTGCTAAATCACCTGGCCAAGACAAAGATTTTTATGAAGCTGGATTTGCAGGAAGCATACTATAGAGTACGAATCAGAGAAGGGGACGAGTGGAAAACTGCTTTCAACTGCTCCTTGGAGAGTTTCCAGTTCAAAGTGATACCGTTTGGGCTGCAAGGGGCTCTGTGTTCATGCAGTTAATGAGGTCCTCCATGAGCACCTCTATCACATGGTTCTGGTCTACCTGGACGATATTCTTATCTTTAGCAACACCCTTGACGACCATGTGAAATTAATCCAGCAAGTCCCATAGAAGTTACTCGCCGCCAAACTGTATGCCAAACTGTCAAAATGTGAATTTCACCGTGACACAATAGATTACTTGGGCTATAGAAGCTCCAGCAGTTGGATTGAGATGGATCCGAAAAAAGTTTCAGCTGTATCGGATTGGCAACCTCCCCGAACCCAGCGGCAGTTACAAAGCTTTCTGGGGTTTGCCAACTTCTACCGGCAGTTCATTCTGGCGTTTGCCCAGGTGGCGCTGCCACTAATCGAACTGTTAGAAACAGGGGAGGGAAACCCCAAACCACGGCCGACCCAACCACTGCAGTGGACAATGACGTGCCAAAAAGCGTTTGAGGCTCTGAAACAACTGTTCGCGCAAGAACCGGTACTTCACAATCCAGATCCAGAAAGGCCGTTCATCATCCAAACCAATGCCAGTGATGTTGCAGTTGCGGCTGTGCTTCTCCACAAGAACCTCCAAAGTCAGCTCCAACCATGTGCTTAAGTTAGCAAACAACTGACCGATACAGAACGGAGATGGGCGGTGTGGGAGAAGGAAGCGTATGCCATTCGTTGGCATTACTCTCTTGGAGGCAATTCCTAGAAGGCAGCAAAATACCCTTCCAAGTTTTGACTGATCACAAAAACCTGGAAGCACTGAGGAATCGGAGGAAGTTGTCCCCCAAACAAGTGCGATGGGCCCAATATTTCAAATATTTTGATTTCGAGCTGAAACATCCCGGGGGGGAAAAACATCCTAGCAGACTCATTGTCCCGGAAACTACAGTTCAACAGCCAGAGGGAGGAAATTATCAAACTGGTGTTACCTCTCTCTCAGCCAGCAACTCAAGTAACTATGAGGGCCCAGAGCCGACATTGCCCTCCAGGCGATCTGCACCCACTGACGGATGACATCATCGCAGTGTTGAACATGGATCCTTGGTTCTTCGACAACAAGGATTCCCTCACAATCTGCGATGGTCTAGTGTGGAAGGGCACCAAAATGTACGTCCCAACCAATCTACGCATCAAAATCCTGGAGCGGTGCTACAACGCAAAATCGGCTGGCCATTTGGGGTTTCTAAAAACCCTCCATTTAGTGCGCAAGCAATTTTGGTGGCCACGCCTCAAACCTGAGGTGGAGGACTATGTAAAAAGTTGTGTGGTCTCTGCCACCATGAAAGGAAGATCCGGAAAAAATTAGCCAAGATGTTTATCCGGCCTGTCTATTGATTGCACGGAGCCCCAAAATGAGTGATTTCCAACTGAGGAATGCAGTTCACTGCAAAGTTTTGGAGGCAGTTCTTGAAGTCGATAGGATCCGCTCAAGGACTTACTTCTGGGTTTCATCCGGCTGCGAATGGGGCCACAGAAAGCGCGAACGCCATGGTGGAGCAGTACTTGAGATGCTAAGTGGACTGTCAGCAGAGGAACTGGTTAGATCTTTTGCCTTTTGCTGAAGTTGCTTACAACAATGCAGTCCACAGTAGCATGGTACCCACACTGTTTCAGATAACCAGTGGGGTGGACTTTGTCCCGATGCCAGGAACCCCTTCATCTATGTCCTTGCAGGAGTGGGTGGACTTTGTGAGAGAGGGTTGGGAGAAAACTAAAGCGGCATTGAAGAAATCAGCGAAGGCGTATAAAAAGCAAGCGAACAAACATCGGTCCGACCCAACCCCCTTCCGAGTGGGGGAACAAGTGTATCTGTCAACAAAGTATCTAAAACTAAGGATACCCAGCAAGAAATTGAGACCATTTCCAATAGTGAAGATAATAAACCCAGTCACAGTGCAACTCAGCCTCCCTAAATTGCTAGGCAAAGTGCAACCAGTGTTCCACAGCAATTTGCTCAAACGTTGAGTGGAATCTCAGACCAGACCTCGACCCCTGCGCCCCCTAGCCCAGTAGTGGTTCAAGGGCAGAGACATTATGAAGTAAAGAAGATTTTAGACTCCAAAATACTGCGAGGAGTCTTAATGTATTTAGTTCAGTGGAAGGGATGTCCTCTATCAGAAGCTTCTTGGGTTAAAAGCCACAACATTAGTGCAGATAGATTAGTTAAGAAGTTTCATGAGGAGTTCCCTCACAAGCCAAAGGGCTCTCCTGGGGGAGGGGGGAAGGGAAGTGGATTTCTTTGGAAAGAGAGACTGCTGATTGACTTTCCTTGTGTTACAGGAAAACGCCTTACGTTGAAGAAGGAGGCAGCCTGTCAAGCCTAAAAGGACATTTTGGATTGAGGGTTTTTCTGCGGAAGAAATATTAGCCATTGCTTTGCATAATACATTGGACCTTTTAGCTTTGACACATTTTAGTTTACAAGGCCGATGGGTTGGAGAAGTGGAGGTTGATAGAACCGTCTCGGGGTTGTTATCTAGTCTACATTCTTTTAGCATACTGTATTTCTCATGGGAAAGTTTCTCTGGGTTGTGAACACCTGCAAGGGGAAGTCCTGGAAAGAACGTTGGAACTTTCTTTGAAGGGGTTTATGTATGAGAGTGCAACGTGTGATAATTAGTGGGGTGGAACTTTCATTTTACTTGGGTGGAGAAAGCCTGGGAATTTTAGATTCAGGATTTCTCCAGACTGTACCAGTACAATGTATTCAATAAAATCTTATTCTATGGACTTTCTTTGGAATTCTGATTACATTGCGGATGTTGTGTGGAACCCTGACAAGAATATTTGCTAAATTAGAGTCCAGAGTTTGGTCAGCAAACATGTTCCTTGTTGTGTCCTGACTCGGACAATGAGGAGGTTGGGGAGGACCTTGGGCCAGTCCTGGAGTTGGGGGAAGGTTCTGATGATGGGTGCTCTAGAAGCATCAGAGGCAGAGATGGGGCCAAAACCATCCAACAGTTAGCAGCTGCCTTCGGACTCAGAGATCAGTGGGAAGAAGAACAGCTGGAGCCTGTTTCAGATGCACGTACGTGCAGAGCTGTAAGGAGAATGGAAGAGTTAAAAGAACGGGTCGACTCGGAAGTAAAGGCACAACTAGAAGCTGTATGGCCCCTTCCATGGGGAATAAATAGTAACAAAAGGTGAGTGGTGTTTGTGGGAGCAATTCACTCATTTGTGTGAAGATTTGCTTATCTGAGTTTGTGCCACTCCTTGCTAAGTATTTCAACTGGAAACTCAGCCTGGCAACTATCCAAGGGTTGATAAGGTCTGTTTTTGCAATAAAACCTCCCGCCATTATTACAGTCCAATAACTTCATCCATTCCCACACTCACAGAGGAGAATCACTCAATTCCTGCAGAGAGCCAGCATGTGTGTCACCCCTTGGTTGCCCATGAGGTTCCTTAAGCCGCTTCCTCATGCTGGCTGTCGTTAGCATAAAACAGCCCTCTTTAGCCAGGCTTTCTGGGAACTTTGGGAGTTGAAATCCACCGTGTTGGAACAGTATTTGCTTGGGGAAATAGAAGATTTTTGTAGTCTGGAAAAGACTCACATTTAGAATGGCACGTGACAGGGAGTTTGCAGGAGACAATTAGTTCGCTCCATTAGTGTGAACATTTGTTTGTGGCTCAGAGACTCTGTGCCAAGTACTTTCTTGTACAGCATTGCGTTTGTAAGATATCGGTCTGGCAGCTCTCCAGGCCTGATAAGGTCTGTGGTGGTAAATTCACATTTTGAAAGATTGTTTGCCCGGACTTTGCTGCATGTGAATGAGAGGAATTCACATTAGCTTAATAAAAAGCGATTTTGTCAGGACAAGGTGTCTGCTTCATGATTTTGGGAAGTCTGGATCAGAACAGGCTGTAAGGCCAGAAGGAAACTTTACGGTTGTCTTTGTGAAGTCACCCGGAGTCGAGCCTAACTTAAAAGAGGTTTCCTTTTTAATGTATTCATCCCTTTGCTTTGAATAACGTCCTCTTTCTTGCCTTTTTCTAAAGGCTCATGTTTATTGCGAAGGAGATGACATTTACGACGTGATGTTGAATCAGGTGAGTGGACCTTACCTGTTTCGTTTTGTTTTGTTTTTCAATCAGAGATTCTGCCTGGTTTCTTTTTTTTAAAAAAAAGTTGGACTTCAGTTGGGGAGAGAGAACTAGGTTCGTCTCTCAATTTCAGTCACAAAGCCCATCAAATGAGATCAGACAAGGCCTATCTGAATCTCTTGCTCGTAACGAGATTATCTGGAGGACCAAATTGTAGGGAGAACTATGTAAGCCAGGCATGTCAAACATGCGACCCCGGGGGCTGCATGCGGCCTATTGCAAGTACATCTGCAGCCCGGCCTGCACAGACGATGTTTTACACACCACCTTGGATCCTTCTTGAGCAGAAAGGCGGGGTAAAATATTTTAAATCAATAAAATAAAATAAAATAAAGCTTTCAGCTTCTGAGGCTCCTCGGGCAAGTTGCAACATGAGCTGCCAAGAGCAAGCTGTGCTGCTGCCGCTCAATTGAAGAGAGTGAGGTCCTCATCATAATTCAAATGTGACAATATGGCCCTCGGGGGACTCTTGAGTTTGACATGCCTGATGTACACCCTCCTAAGAGGCAGGGAAGACAGAACTAGAAACTACAATGATGTAGGTCAGTGATTTTCAACCTTTTCTTCACCACGGAAATACCTTTAAATACCTTTTGTGGCCACAGACCCCCAGACTTAACTCAAGATGTAAATCATAACATTTCCCAAATTTTCACGAACCCCTTGTGATGATATTGCATGCATCTCCCCAGGGATCCACTGACCACAAGTTGAGAACCACTGATGTAGGGGGGAGCTTATTGATAAATTTGGGCTCCCCGCTTCCTCAGCTGGCTTCATATCATCTTCCCGAGCAAAATCCGCCTGAAGAGATGGGAGAAATTGTTCCATGAAATCTTGATCTTTCGTAGAGGTTCGTTCAGAAGACATCTAGGAGAGCAGTACGTGGAATAGAAATGGAACAAGATGTTCGACTTCTCATTTCTGACCAGTTCCTTTTATTTATTTATTTATTCTTTCATTTTGGCTTCCTCCAGACAAACCTTCAATTCAACAACAATAAATATTACCTCATACAACTGTTGGAAGATGACAATGCACGGAGCTACAGCATCTGGATGCGCTGGGGGCGCGGTGAGTTGGTGCAAGGAACTGAGTCAAGGAAGTGAGAGCATAGCTGAAACACCTGAAATAGGAGTAGGCCTTAATTTTTAATAAAAACTAAAACCAAATCATGGCTCTACTTTACCTAGCAATCATGGATTTAGGATTGTTTCTCAATCGTGGCAAACTTCCAAGATGTGTAGATTTCAACTTCCAGAATTTTGGGAGTTGAAGTCCACACATCTTAAAGTGGTTGGGGAATTCTGGGAGGTGAAGTCCACATATCTTAAAAGTTGTCAAGACTGAGAAATGCTATCAGACATCTCGCTGCCTATGAATGCTGTAAGTGGTTAGAATACAGCATTGCAGGCAGACTCTGCCCACTGCCACGAGTTCGATCCTGACCGATTCAAGGTTGACTTCAGCCTTCCATCCTTCCGAGGTCGGTAAAATGAGGAGCCAGATTGTTGGGGGCAATAGGCTGACTTTGTAAACGGCTTAAAGAGGACTGTAAAGCACTACAAAGCGGTATATAAGTCTTAAGTGCTATTGCTATTTATTCATTCATACATTTATATACAGTATGTAGATTTTCACAGGTACAGATATGTAGGTCTAGGTGTGTTCGGGTCTTTTGCCGTGTAAAATTGAGGGTATCTTGGCGAAGTTTCGGCAAGGTCCCACTCGCCATACTCAGGCTGGTATCTTCGGCTTTGTGCCAAAATATCCTCAATTTTAACCAGGAAAAGACCCGAACATACCTAGACCTCTCTGTGTGTGTGTGTGTGTGTGTGTA
>JAEANM010003774.1:0-21844 GCA_017656035.1 Myanophis thanlyinensis
CAATAAAACTACATGGCTCTTGAGGCAGGCATAACCAAGGTCCAAGATCAAAGTAAGTGGTATCTTGAGTTAATTTATACCTTGGAGAATGGGAATAATATCAGATTGCATAAGTTTGAAAAAAAAAATTCTAATTTGAAGAGGCCTAAAGGATTGTGCTAGGTGTTGGAATTCCTAGACATCTGGTGGAAAATGAATTTTGCCCCATTTTACAACCTTTCTTGCCATAATTATTAAGTTAGGCTGTTGTTTTGAGCTCTGAGCTTGGCAATTTGATTGCAAACGTCTCCTCGAGTGGTCACGAAACGTTTGGAACCAAATTGCCAAGCTTGGAGCTCAAACCAACAGCCTAACTACCAACCCGAGCTACTAATATTCAAACACATTTCACAGTTGTTGTGAATCACTGCAGCTGTTATGTTAGTAACACATTTGTTAAGTGGTTCCCCCTTTGACTTTGCTTGTCCTAAGGTCGCAAAAAGTGATCACATGACCCCGTGACACTTCAATTGTCATAAATATGAACCAGTTATTAAGCATATGAAGTTTGATCATGTGATCATGGAGATGTTGCAATGGCTGTAAGTGTGAAAAATGTTCATAAGTCATTTTTTTCAGCACCGTTGTAATTTCAAACATTGCTAAACAAATGGTTGTAAATTGAGGACTACTTGTACCTGATCAAGAAATATCACCTTGAAACAAGGAAGATCAAGAAAGCACTGGGAATAATAAAGCAGCAAATAATAGTTATAGCTAAGAAGATCAGCTCAAATTGCAAATTATAGGCAGAACCTCCAATTTCAATCTTATCAGAAACGTTTCTACCATTTCATCAAAAGAGAGACTGCAGCGAATCAGTCAATACTTGGCAAGGAAGAAACAGTGCAGTTCTGGATGCGGATATGGGATAACCCAAAGAAATACAACAGGAATGCAGGTTGGTGAAAAGAGGTGAATAAGAATTTTTAAAAAGCTGAAATGAAAGAACTTGCAATAACAGCAGAAATAATGGACAAGAAAGATCAAAAATTGGTCAGTATCAGGTGAAGATGAACTGCATGGTTTTTGTTGAAACATCTGACTTGTCTACATCTACTCATTGATAAGCAATTTAACAGCATACTGCAAGGAGATGAAACTGAAGAGTGGCTAACATCTGGGAAAATCTAGCTTATAATAAAAGATCTAGCAAAAGGGGCAGAGGCCAATCAAATTGCTAACTGGTATGGGAGCTGATGTCCAACAGCATCTAGTTGAAAACAAGCTCTTTCCACCGGAATAGAAAGAAAACCATCCAAACAGCACAGGAACAAAGATCAATTCCTAATTGACAAGCTGATTCTGGAAAACTACAAGAGAAGGAAAACCGACTTGAATGTAGCATGGATTGATTACAAGAAAGCATTTGACTCTGTGTCACATATTTGGTATTAAATGCCTAGAAATAACAGGTGTAAGTAAATCAAAAGTTTTGTTCAAAGATTGATGGCACAATGGAAGACATTGTGGTCTTCTTAATAGGTTGGAGAAGTTACTTTAAGAGGACTTTTCAATGAGACTCACTATCACTACTATTGTTTGTCATTGCACTGATTCCTCTGTTAACAACACTGAATAACTCCAGTCATGGCTATCAAACATCAAAAATATATGCCAGGTTATTCCACCCCCTTTACATGGATGATTTGAAGCTGTATGGAAAAATACCATTGTAAACAGAATACACTGCTCAACACTGTCCATGTATACAGATATTATAATGGCGTTTAGACTGGACAAATGTGCCACATTCACCATTAAATGAGGAAAAATAGTAAAAACTGAAGGAATCAATATGTCCTATGAAAATAACATCAAGAATCTAGATGAAGATGATCAGTACAAATATCTGGGCATCCTTCAAGTTGACAAAATCAAGCACACTGAAGTCAGGAAAAAGATTAGAAGTGAATACATCAAAAGAGTGAAGAAGATCTTAAAGTCCAAACTCAGTAGAAGAAATACCATCAAGGCAATTAATACCACTGTGCAATTCCCTGGATAGGAAGACTAGAAAAATAATGATAATGAATCATGCCCTTCATCTACTCAGTAATATTGATAGATTCTAATTACCAAAGAAAATAGGTTTCTGTAGAATGTTGCAAGTACATTAGATGGTTGAAGAAAAAAAAAGGGCATTGGAAGAATATCTGAAGGTTAGTGAAGAAGATGCATTGAAGGCATACTGAGTACTGGAGAGACCAAACTGGCCTCAGCCTGTTCTGCCCAGTCAAAGTCCAAGACAGAGCAAATCTGAGCAGCTTAATCCACCACATAGCCTGAACAATCTGAACAACGGTTTAACAGATGGGATGATTGCTCTATTCAATAGGAATAAGCCACCCTAAATAGGGTTGCTGAATAACTATCCACATACAGTATGCAATAAGGGTGGAGAAATATTGATGCTTTGCCATGGAGAAGTTAAAGCAGATTTTTTTTAAAAGAAGAAAAATAAGGATCTGCTGATGCTACTGAAATTCCACAAATGTTTTAATCTTTGTCAGGGTGAGCCTTTCAAAGAGATTAATAATTAATGGTCAAAGTATAGGAGACAATTACAATACGTTCTATATACAATATGTAATATACACTGGGTCCACATGCATAAATTTGTATGCTGCATTTTGGGCAATTTATCCACTATAACTAGGGACAGATGGACAATAAGCATGAATGTAATGGGCCACTAATTTATAACATTCTATATATGGGCAAAGGAGCAAAAGAAGAACCCAAGGCTCTTTTTGTCAGAATCAATATCAGCTCCATGATCTGGTTTAGAACTTTAGAGAAAAGGGGAAGACTAAATCTCCTGCAGTTTTATTTTTGTCAAGTACAGATTAATTTGCCAAAGGAAGCCAATGGAAATGAATAATGACCAGCACAAAACTATCAGTGAACGATAAATTCTGTTAGTATTTCTATGAAGCTTGGGAGTTTTGTACTGCCTTCCTGGTATCCTCCAGGCATGTTGGCATATAAATACCTACCCTTACTCAACATAAGGTTTAGATAATGTTGTAGTATAATAAATCTCTTCAAGTTGGAGAAACCTACCTACAAGAAGAGATCATAAAATAAAATGCTAATTTTCAAGAATTGTTTTAATTTTCTCCCTGGATTCTTGCAAAAGCACACACCCAACATCTATTACTAATTAAGAATAACACCAGACTTTATAGGACAAAAATTGACTGACATCACTTTGTACAAGCAGTATTGAGATACACAAAGAATCTGTTGTGCTTTACAGCTTATGTTACATTGTAATGCAGTAAATGAAAAGCCACTATTATGAGGAGATGTTTATGTCAGTATCTGGAACAAATCTCCTTTTTCCTGGAATAGTATTGTCCTAAATAGTAATGTTGCCCTGATAAACAACATGTGATAAAAATCCTATAATCTCAGCTCATAGGATTCACTTGTTCACAGCTTCAGTTTATTGTGCTCATTCCTTCCTATTATATTTCTACTGTAAAAGTAATTTCACTTAATTGTGAAATTACCTCTCTTTCCCCCATTGTTTACTTATAATATTCTTATTCTATTCCTGCAGTGTATTTTTAGAAAGTATAAAATAGAACTTAATATAGCTAGATCAACTTTCCAAATCAATACAAGATTTTTCAAATTAAGACCATAACTTTATGAAACATTATGATTTACATATCTGTAAGTCATCTAAAATCTAAGAGAGACAAATTAATAGGTTGGTTCTATTTTATAATTTCTAAAAACAAAAAAGGATTAAAGTAAATTATCAGCTCCTTCATCCACAAATGCTTGTAAAGTTGTATGTAAGTAGTATAACCCAAAGTTATATATCATTATAACATAAAAATCTGCAAGGAGAGAAATCCTGGAACTTATAACAATCAAGGGAAAATCAGCTAGAATTACAATTCTGTGAAAGCTTCCTCTTCTGTCTTTTTCAAAAGTAGTATTTTAAACTAAGTGAGCATTGTAGAAATTAAGAAACTTGTTGACTCTGAATTCTGGAGACTGATGTTCAACGACACATCTGAAGGATACTATCAGGAACACATTTCTTTACATTATATTACAGATTGAAACATGACTTTAGTGTGGCTAACCTTTCCAGGTGATCAAAAAGCTAACAATCATGAAACAAGTTTAGCAAAATCTTCCATCTCTTACTCCCTCTTGTTCAATATACTACCTCTTCTTTCCCCCCCTCCCACTGAGAGCGATCTATCAGGGCAACCTGATCTACCAAATATGGGATGGAGCATACTGTTTCTGCTTTCCATGTTCGTAGTTCGGGTTCGAATCCCAGAAGGTTATGGCTAGCTGACGATAGCTAAATAGCTTGAAATAGATCTATGCTCCCTTTATTTCTTTGTCGGTAAATATAAATTCAAAACCTCCAATATGTAACATGCCAGGTGAGAATACATTTAAATTTGCAAAGCCAATATCATAAAGTTGCTTTTACAGAGTATTCAGTGTGATCACCACTTCCCTAAAATTAGACTGGGTGTAACATCCAAATCTCAAGGGGAAAAAATGGAATGTCTGCACATTATCACTTTTGTATCATGTTAATCTGAATCTAGTTCTGCTAGTTATAGCATGTAAGATAATTATGACATTGGAGTTAATGTATGTACAATTTTTACAGTTTAAAACCAATGCCTAAGGTCAAGCATAAATTTGGTGAAATAACAGTACTATACAATTTTTTAATGGAGAAATGATTTCATAACAAAAGCAACAAGCTACTTCTATAAATCTTTTGAATAATTTTTCATTACATCTGCAATGTAATAGAGATGTCCATGTACAGCATATATAGACAAGGCCTCTGAAAAAATAATTTAAATCACTGGAGCACATTCTTCTCATGTTTAAACCAGTCTCTTTGCTTTCTGATTTTAGAAAGGATATCTAGACACATATTTCAATATTTTTGAGTATTTGTTAGTTGTTATATTTTTATATTTTATCTATGCTCTTAGGTTTTTAAGAATAAATCTGTTGCCAGACATATACATTTTCTACTAACTATCTTGAGCAATTTTGGGGAAGTTAAAAGTTAAGCTATAAACATAGGAAATTTTACAATAAGAACAGCACAGAAATTATTTAAATACATGAATGACATAAATAAACCTTACATAAGTCAGATATAAATACTTTGAGATTCTGGTCAGAAACAGCTTATTTGTAGGAGAATATCATAAATATTAGCAGATTTAAAATGCATTGGTTCTTGATCCAAAATTACGATATTCAGTAGTTTGGAATATGCTTTACATATTTTGTGAAAGAGCAAAATATCTCTGGCTTTAATAAATTCAACCTCCCAGTCATTCTTGGACAAGGGAAAAAGTGCATTTTAAGATCTACATTTGCAAACTCTATTTTGTTCCAGAGGATTACAGTTTTAACAGTAAATGGTAATGAGTGCTAATCATAAAATCCAGGAGAAAGAGCTTCACTGCCATCTAGGTGATGAATGGCAGGTGTAGCAGCAGCCAGCCAGTTCTACTCTGGACTCAGCCGTGACAAGCGCTGCTGGTACAGCTTTCACTCTTTGTCACCCAGTGCCAGCTGAGTCCCCCAGCTGCCAGCTTCTGCCACACAAGGCATAAAACATACACTTGGAACAATTGCAGTTGCATACAACACATAAGACTGCATTATTAATTAGCTTAATGATGCTCATCTCTATTAGAAAGCATACAGTAATTGTGTTAAATTTGTGTACGCTTTTAATTATTGCTACAAATGATGCCAAGAGTTTATTAAGAGTATCATCTAATTCTGTTTGGCTGTTTAAATAGGGTCTGTATTCATTTGCATCTGAAATGCAGGAAGGGCTGCAAGTTACTTCCTGCTGGGAAAATGATTCCTTTTTATTTCCTAAATGCTGTCATCTTTCACAGGGTGATGCCAAGCGAAACCCACATGCCTCCTGAGAAGTGCGTTATTTTTTCCTGTAGCCACAAATGTATAGCTACATTGCTATTAGGCCATTCTTGCTGAAGAACAGACTACGCAGGTCCATCCTCCTTTCCATGATAGAAACAGTTGCATCAATTACTGTAATTTACTATTGCAAAGAGTGTATGGCTCATTGGCCTGTCATTATTTTGAAGATGGATTTAATTAACCTCCTTTGAATCTTGCCAGGAAGTGTGAGAGTATCAGTGTGGAACACTGGATGTGTCAAAAAACAGCTGAAGAGATGGGTAATCGGTGTACTGGAATCCAGCTTTATTTAACTAAAAACCCTGCTCATTTTAATAATGAGGGAGCAACAATAATAATCTACAAAAGAAAGTATAATCATCTTAAGTAATGTCTATATTGTTTTTCAAGCACTCAAGCATTTTGCCATCCACAAAAAATAAATACATTGTTAAATAGATCTATAGTTCTCTGGCAAAGAAATCCTGACTAGAAGCTTGGCAATAACATGAAATTTTTTACAACATCCACTACAAAATGTATGCTGCAAATTTAAAAGTGCCTCAGATGGACGGATTTACTTTGCTTTCATTAAGACAATCCTTTTTACCAGAAGTTACATCTGATAATCGTTTATTATATGTTCATTGGGCACATGGTCATCTTGAAAAGTTAATTTACTTCTCTAACAGTTCTTATATCCAAGGAACGAAAAATATATTTCAACACCGTGTTTCTCAACCTTGGTAACTTTAAGATGTTTGGACTTCAACTCCCATCCCAGTTGATGTCCAAACATCTTAAAGTCGCCAAGGTTGAGAAACACTGCTTTAACATAACCTGAAAAGGCTTGTGATGGAAGCTTACATGCTACTAATCATACTGAAAACATTCTGAAATAATAGGATGCCTTTTGTCTTGAAACAATAGGATGTCCTTTATCTTTTATCGATATATATTTGAGATCATTACTCAGAAAAGTAGCTACTCTAGTCAGTTCCACCAGAAGTAGACCTAGTTATTTGTATTTTCATATAATTGGTAAATATAGGGCTGGACTTGTCTACTGTTTGTATCTGCAATATTTTTGGCATGATGTTCTGAACAGTCAGAAGTATTCAACCAGCCTCCAGCCATTCTATTTCCCAGCAATTCCAACACCTACAAATTCTTAGCAGAACTTTGCAGCATTTCTTTATACTTCTGGTGATATTTTGTTGTTGATGTTGTAGTTATTGTCCAGGGTTCTGGGAACTCATCCTCCAATTTCCATATTCTGGGCTTCTGCCCCTCTTGACCATTGTAAATTCCTCATATAGGAGAGAGAAATATTGGCATTCTTGAAGAAACTATTGGTATACCATCTCTTTGAGTCGGTCATCTGCACCTCTATAACTGTCTGGTTTGGTTCTGAAACCCAACAAGACAGACATAGACTACAGAGGATAATCAGAATTGCAGAAAAAACAATTACTGTACTACCAACCTGCCTTCCATCGAGGACCTGTATACTGCATGAGTCAAAAAGAGGGCTGGGAAAATATTTAAGGACCAATCACATCCTGGACATGGATTGTTTCAACTCCTACTCTCAAAACGACGCTATAGGGCACTGCACACAAGAATGGCTAGACACAAGAACAGCTTTTTCCCGAATGTCATCACTCTGTTAAACAAATAGTTCCCTCAACACTGTCAAACTATTTACTAAGTCTGCATTACTGTTGTTCTCATCGTTCCATCACCCACCCACCTCTCACCCCACTATGACAATAACTTGTTGCTTGTATCCTTATGATTTATATTGATTATTGTCTCCTGGTATGATATGACTGCTTGGCCAATAAAGAATTCTATTCCATTCTATTTAAAGACCATCCATGATCTAGTTAAAAAGGATTATTACGCAGTCTTCAATCTTCCATTTCGGAAAAGGTATTGTGAGGATGGAGAGCCAATCAAGAGATTGAACCACCTACCCAGTGAGATCAATAGACAAATTAATGGAACCATATCAATTCCCAGAGAGATTATTAACCTATGTAAGTGCCATGGACAGTATCTAAATTTGACAAACAAATAAAACAAATGACAAGTGTCATGAAGTAGCCTCCGATAATGAATGGAAAGGGTTCTTTTTCACAGAATATACTATTTTAATAGGTAGCCTCAATTTCAACTTCTTAAAGATAGATAGGATATTTTATTTAATATATTATGTATAGACACACACACAAACAATCTGTGCTCTTTTGAGTCATCATTTTAGAAACATTTCCAAGGGTGGGCAGAAAAGCAAAAGAAGTGGGCATGAGTTTCAATTTTCTGCCAACTTTCCCAATAAGTTTATTTGTGGGAATCTGGTAGGGAGTGTTGGAAATCCCTCTCCATTCCTGCAGGCAGGTATTGATTGCTGCTGGGTTGGGGAGGAAGCAGTGGATTCTGAGACTGGCTGGGAAACTGTCACAGAATGTTGAAAATGAAGATCAGCAGCAGCAGCCCAGCACTACAGCAGCCAGTAGCACTGAAGGAGGACAACTTCCCCAAATCTCATTCCCTTGGGGTCACAGAACCTGGATTTTGAACATTTTGTAAATTAGCTCTTTCTCTCTTTCACATACATATGCACGCAACAACACACACGTGTCTGGGTGTCTTGGCATGTATTTATAGTATAATATATAATAAAAATATAGAAGAAAGAATAATCGAACCGATGGGGCCTACAGCTAGCACAGGTGGGACAGGTCAATCCCAGTGGGATGAGACAGTCCCTCAAATTGGACCCATGCAATGAAGGGTTTTAAAGGTGATTACCAACACCTTGAATTGCACCTGGATGCGAACTGGCAGTTTGCAGAGCTGTATTACAGGAGCCATTCTTTGGGCACCAAGAGCTGCCTGTGTCCCTGCACTCTGCATCAGCTGTAGCTTCCAAATGTTCTTCAAGGATAGTGCCATGTAGAGCGCATTACAATACTCCACTCACAAGATGACTAGTGCCTGAACGATTTGAACCTAGGGATTCCTGGTCTAGGAGTGGCCACAGCTATGCACAATCCAAAGTTGTGCAAAGGCTCTCCTAGTCACAATTGCCAACTGCTCTTCCAGCAGAAGTCACACATCCAGAAAACCCCAAATTTCAGACTGGATCTATCTTGGATAGTGCCCACCCCAGAGTCAAAGGTATTATTTTTGACATTCATCAATGACAGGAAAGCCCTTATGGACTTTTTGTACAAAAAGAAAAATGATTTTGCGATCTATGGTTTGGATGACTAAATAGAATGGGTTATAGAAAGAAGGGGTTTATATGTACTCTTAGAAAGGTTTGATTAAAATTCTATATATAACTGGCAAGAAGAAGATTGGAAGTCCTCTCTCTTTCTCTCTCCATCTCTCTTTTCATTTTTCTTTCTTTTATCATTGTCTCTTTTCTTTTTGTCACATTTGCTTCACTATATTTTTCTCTGAATGTAGATCTTATATATAAAAATATTTTAATAAGAACTTTAAGAAAAGGAACAGATCCAATTCATCCATTTGCACATTATGCTTGGTTAGTATGAACCAAGTTATTTTTGGTGGCTCAGTATGCTGTGCATAATTGGTTAAGCACTTTGCATGAATAAACAGCTATTGAGACAAATAATTAGAAAAGTTAGAAAAATGATCCAGATATTTTGGATTATAATTCCCATAAGATCTAGCCAGCACTGTCAGTATTCAAGGTCTGTGAGAATGTGGTCCAGTACATCTAGAGGGCATTAGATTTACTCTATACTGAATTCAATATTGTAGTACAATTCTATTTATACCTCCTCAGAGGTAATGAAGTCAAGTACCGTACATTTTCTCCAAGATACAAGTATTTCTTGACTTATAAACATAATTGAACATGGAATCAAGGTCATAAGTATTTGTGAATGTTAAGTGGATCACCATATGACCACACTTGATTTTATGATCTTTTTGCAATGGTCCTTAAGTGAACACTACGTTTGTTAAGCAAGTGCTGCACTTGTTAAGCAAATCCATTTATCCAATGGGTGTTTTTTGCCAGAAATCAAAAGTACACACTGGAAACTGGCAAAAAAAAATTGCAGAAAACCGTAGTAAAGTGAATGTGGGATGCTACAAATGGCTGTAAATGTGAATCAGTTGTCAAGGATCTCATATTTTTGGGAGGGTCCATCATAACTTCAAACTGCTGCTAAGCAACTGGACATTAAGCAAAAAGTACTTGGTAAGCAATCAGAGCACTGATGGATAACTATGAACTGTCAGTCACAAGCAAACCTGCAAAACTTTTGAGGTGATCTACCACAAGCATGATTCCCCCCACACCTCTTTATTTTTATTCTTCCCAGTAATTTATCCCATTGTTGCTGCTATTGCTCCCACTATTAATTTTCTGCAAGGTTTAGGAACTAGAACCATATATTATGATGGTTTTTCTAACTTATCCTTGCTCTAGTTTGCCACAGTATAATCAAAGATATTACAGTAATGATATTCAGAAAGGGATTAGATCACTTAATCTTTGCTACAAAGCAAGATGCTTCCATTTGTAGATTAATGCAAAACATTTCACTGTGAGGCCTAACAAATTATTTTATCGAATTACCTCTGAAATAAATTAGCATATTTACATAATAGTTTATTATGCTACTGCACATGGAAAAGACATCATAGTGACATTAATCTGTCAAACTGCTGAAGGATAAACAGTATTGAATTGTTGACTGTATGAAGCATGATCCAATCAGATTTAATCTAAAACTGTGGGAAATAGACCTTATCTACCTATTTATCTTTTCTTTAGAAATAATTTGTGCTGGCTCATCCATAACATACTGTAGATGGTACCTTATTATGTTCAGAGTAATATAATCTGAAGTAGTTAGTTATGCAGTACAGAAGGTTATCAACAATGAAGTACACAAATGAGAATGTCATCAAATATTCTCTAGCATGAACTACAATTCTTAAAATCCACAACTGCAAGATAACAGAGTAAAGAATTAAGTTTTCTTTTCTGCATTTATTTATTTTAATACCATTTGTCCAAAAAGACGACCCACCTTGAAAAGAAGCCCTATCACGTTTTTGAGTGCATATGATCAAATTAAGCCCCACCTACAAAATTAGCTCTAATTAAGACCCCACCCACCCCGGGGGTGCAGTGGATGGGGTGAGGCACACAGATAAAAAATAAGCTAGGGTGGGAATGGGGGTGGTGGAGTTGCTCTACATACCAGGCCTCAGACACTCTGACACCTGCCTTGCCTTCTTCTGTGGCTGCTTGCCACCACTCGCATGTATTGCCCCAGCCTCCATTTTGCCCTCAGATGCCTTCTGGAAAACCCTCTGCAGCTGATAACAGAGCTCCAGACCACCCCAGAGCTCTATTATCGGCTGCAGAGGGCTTTCCAGAAGGCATCTGAAGGCAAAATGGAGGCCGGGGCAATGTGTGTGAGTGGTGGTAAGCGGCCGCAGAAGAAGTGGACCAGAAGTGGGCTCCTGCTCAGTAGGGCTGTCAGTGCCACCTGTCAAGCTGAGGCAATAATTAGAACCCTCCAAAAAGAAGGCCTACCCGTTTTTTCGGGGGTCAAAAGAAAGTAAGACCCGGCCTTCTTTTTAGAGAAACAGGGGTATTGTTTATTATTAATTTTTTACAAAATAAACAAAATGTATGGGTATATAAGATCAAAGCACTACCAGATATACATGAAATATACGTAGAAAAGAAAATTCAAACTAAACTAAGTAAAATGACATCTTTTGTATTTCAAGCTGTGAAACCAAACTAATCTCTCTCTGGGGCAATGTGGTCTTCAAAGCATTTCACTGCATTTTGTACCATGTATGACTGTGCATGTGATGAATAAAATTTGATTTGATTTGAATAAGCAACAGTACTTTTGAATATGAAACTCAAGGGACACAAAAGGTTGATGAAAACTTTTCATGTACATTAGAAGCTTTGCCATTGTTGAAGGCATTGAAGAATCTGGTAAGGAAATATCTCAGAAATGATTACTGGTCAACCCAAGGGGTCATGGGTTGACTAGTTTATATCACAGTATCTTCTTATCGCCTATGGTGAAGCAAACAAACAAACAAACAAAAAACCCCAAATAGTTGAATGATGTCTTATATATTTCAAGACTGATAGAAATTGGCATTACTTAGTGCTTTTTACAACACAGCTGAATAGAAACTCAAACTCAACACCAAATTAAAAGCATGCCTCTGTCTCCAATTGTAAAACAAAGCATTAAACTGAGTTTATAGTTTCCACTGGAAGTTCACACAGAAACTCTGATTAGCAATTCCTTGAGTGAGAAGATTTCTTTAATTTATAGAAAACTCTGTTTCCTACTTCATTGCTTGGAGAACTATAGAAAGCAGACAATCCTTTATAGGTCATTCCCCCCCTCCAAGCTAATCAATCAAAGACATCTACTTTAACAAATAAAGGGGAAGGGGGAACCTCTGCATGCTAAAAAGACAAAATAATAGCCAGCCTTGCACACCAATGGAAGGCAGCCTTACAAATTTAAACACAAGTTATGACCTTTTCATTAACACCTTATGTGAATTACGGGGTAAAAACGGAATTATAGGATTAATTTTGTCACCAATTTTATTGTAAGGAACTATCTTGAAAATAAACTGTAGACTAACTGCAGGTTTGATTTACAAAATATAGCAAAATATGATTAAAGTAAAATGTAGCAAGGTATAGTCAAAAGGAAGTCTGTTCAATAATAAAGCCTCAATTAAGAACAAGCATGAAAGACAAGTGGAAATAAGCTATATTCTTTCTCTTCAGTTACAAAACTCTTTAATTTGCTGAAAAAAGGTTGTCCCAAAGGTGCTTTTTAAAACTGACTCTGAATCAGAACTGAAAAAGTTTCTTCGATGAGAAGCTAAATGTCTTCAAGGAAAAACAAAGTCTAGTTGCCTTTTGAAAAAGCACCTTTGGGACAACCATCACTTGGATGACTGAGAATTTCCATACACACTAAAAAAGGTGTTGTGTTTGTTTTTTGATTTGGTTTTCCATAAAAGTATTGATAATCTATGTCTTTAGTGTAAATGAAACAGGCTTTCCCAATTTACATCTACAGATTATTTCCAAAAATATCACACAGCTAAAATTTACTCAGAGTATAGTTATGTTTCAAAGACAAATTAGGCAGCAAAATCAAACCAAAACCATTATAACATAAACAATCCTGCTGATTCAAGCCAAAGACCATCTTAACCCAAGATTTTGCTTTCAAAAATGCCCAAACAGAGGCATCTGGAGTTTTTACATGTAGCAGATGTAAATTTACATCTTTTCTGTCATGGTTCTCCTATAACTAGTATTTGAAGACATGCCACACTCAACATGGACATATCCACGAGCGGTTACACAAAGCATTTAACTACATATTGTACTATGTATGATTATGTATGTGATAAATAAAATCTGAATCTGACTCTGATCCTTGAGTCTTCATGTTCAACAGCTCTTCATCAAGTTATCCTCCATCAATTAGTGGTAATGTTGTCTTCTAGTTATAAAGTCCATTGGTCAATAAGGACATTATAAAGTTGGGATTTTTCATTTTCAATCCTTTTTCTAATTATTCCTAGCATGAATCTGCTTTTATCACAATTGCTACACATTGAATCTGACAATTTGATTGAGGTACCCAACCAGATCTTTTCTTAGTTACTTTCAGATAGCTTAAATCTCATCAGTATATTAAGAATTTTTTTTTGCTCCTATGAGAATAATTTTACATTTATATTGAATTGTGTTTGTGATTTGAATTATTAGCTCATATAGAGAAAAACTACTCACAGTCACTTTGGAGTGATGAGGAGGACAGAAACTAGATGCTATTCTCTGTGACAATGGCAATGCTTTAGAATGGATTCCACATAGAGATCAGGCAGGGTCCTCTGTTGCTTTTCCAAAAAATATTAAAAATATAACTATTGGGGAGAGTATGCAATGTGTCACCTTTTACTTTTCAAATTCTTTAATTTTTTTTTTAATTTTTTTTCTATTTTAGTTAAGTTAATTGTATACTTGCTTCTAAGATTTTATGACTGTTAATTTTCAATGTAACCACTTTGCAGATATTTTAAGTGTTTTCTGTACTATGTACTGTATCAAGTGAGCTATTAAAAGTTGCTAGATGGCAGTGGAATATGAAATGCAATGACAGATAATTAGGCCATTCATCCAGTTTAACAAGTCCTTCCCGCAACTCTTTATACTCATTTTTGAATGTTATTCCCTTTCTGAATATTTTAGTACAGCATATTGCTAAAGTCAAAATCATTGTCAACATGTAAAAAACCACTGCCACTAATAGAAAACTTTTTGGGACTCATTTCTTAATCCATAAAAAACCTAACCCCTCTCCCACAACTACTACATTATCTCAAAAACCTTTGAAGAACAGGTTTATGAAAATCTAAACAAAAAGTATACATAAGATTACTTCTGTCCTCATGTCTGTTGACATCTGTAAAAAACCCATTCTAATAAAACTGAGGCAGGATTTCCCCCTGGAAGACTGAATGCAAGATTTGTTCTCCTAGCTTCCTAATTAATTTTTTTTTGCTTTTAATTTCTACTAAATTGCTTGGAATACACATTAAGCTAACTAGCCTTTAATTTCCCAGATCTCTCTTTAAAAAATGGATTCATATCGACTGCTTTCCACTTCTCTGGCACTGAGCCTGATTTGAGTGATAAATTACAGATTTTGGTAGGAGGTTACATTGTGGTGTTTCAAGATACTGAAGCATTATTTTCTCATGTAAAATAATTTATTGCTTTTTTGATTACCTAAGTAGATTAATAAAGACTCAAGTAGCAGTCTTATATCTTTTGTAATAAACAGAGATGTAAAGAATTTACTTAGTTTCTCTGCTATATCTCTTATCATAGCTTGTCAGGATTGTTTCCTGCACATACAATCTAAAAAAGTTTGTATTCCAACAATAATAGGAGAGGATCTATTTTGGAGAGATCTGAATATGTCAAACAAATTGCAGTCACTGATTTAAAACCAAATTTGGCTTGGTTTTAAAACAAAGCCAGGTCAAATTTTTATTCCCAGACCTATCATAGCTAAGCAATATATGCTGTGGACCATAGTTATTTTCTCTCTCTCCCCCCTCGCCCACTCTCCCTCCCTCCAACAGAACTTCTGTTGTACTATCTTCACTGAAAAACTTGGGATACATTCACAGAAATATCTGCTTTAAAAATATATTAACCATTTAGCACAATCAACATCATGTTTTATGACATTTTGTATTATAAACTGTTGGGCACAAGGAACTCAGAACAACATGAGGAGTTACTTCAAAGTAGTTCCTTTGTTGCTGTTCATTACAGAAGGATTCCTGCTAGAGAAAATCTGCATAACTATAATATATCCTGTGAAAGATTAGGGGGTGCCAATCCATTCTGGCTTTCTTCCTGAATACCAAAGATTCCATGCTAAGCTGTCTCTTTGATCCTTGGGAAAGACCCCTTCCCTTCTGCCATACTGTGTCACATAAACTGATCATAATACACTGTTTCATGATCATTTTATGTCATGAAAAATTTGCTAAATTATCAGTTCCATGGGAGTTATGGGTCCCAGATTTGGACACCTTCTGTAAATTAGCCCATTGTAGGTATCTACGTCCAAAAACTGTTGTCCTACGATGCATGATTTTTGCCCAGTTAAAGGTTACAGAAAAAAGAGTTTATACTAATATATACTGTAGTTACCTATTGCTATATTTTAAAAAAGTTAGATGCCTTCCAACTCTCAAAATCACTAGCTGGTAGGTACTATGTTGGAGAACCTGGGCTACATGTAATCCATTCCTTTCCCCAAATTACCTTTTCCACTTACCTTTATATTCCTTAAATCTACAGGCAACATGTTATTTATTGTGTAAAACTACCTAGACCCGTGATGGCGAACCTATGGCATGGGTGCCACAGGTGGCACACAGAGCCATCTTGCTGGGCACAGAAGCTGTCAGCCAACTTACCTCCAGCTGAGCATGCACGTGCGATTGCACATGCATGCACGATTGCAGAGACCCAACTGACCCAACTGGTCTTTGGGCCTCCACTGTGCATGTGCCCAATTGCAGCAGGAAATCCAGCTGGTCTTTGGAGCTCTCCTGCGCATGCACATGCGACTGCTTGTGTGTGTGACTGCCTGAACACAGCACGCATGCATTGCATGTGCCAAAGCTGCATGCATGCGTAGATGGTGCAGTTGTATATACAGTGCACATGGAGGAGCTGCACACAAGTGTGGATTGCACATGCAAAGCACATACTTTTTGGCACTCGGTAAGTAAAAGGTTCGCCACCACTGACCTAGACTGTTTCCATTATATAAGGATGGACTGAATATTAATGCTATTATATTACAAAATGTTTTAATAAACCAGACTCTTCTTGCAAATGTTCCAGACACTTTTGCATAGGAATATTTATATATTTATTAATTTAATTAGAAACTAAAGGGCTTTTAAAAGGATATTGAAAATGAAAGGAATTATAACTTTCAGATTCATCAGCCTCTAAGAGATCTATGACATGTCTTTAAAAATTAATTAGAAATTGAACATCAATCTACCAAATACTTTTGTTATTCAAGATGTGTTTGAACTTTCAGACTGCACAACAGCAGTGCAAATGGAATAAGTACAAAAAAAAAACAACTTGCTAAGGCCCACTAGAACAAACACAGCTGGAACAGACTTGCCTTTTTAATTAGCTCATAAAAAGCTAAAATGTCAATCTACTTTCTATGAACAGTGACTAAGTAGGTACCAATTGAAGATGGATTAGTGGATCCAGCCAATGATTAAGTATGCAAGAAAACAAAACAAAGTTATGGGATTGTTTTTGTTGTCTGTTAATAGGGTTAGGATAAATTGGCAATTTAACAAGAAGTTTTCAACTCCAAGTAAACTTTGATTGCTTATTGCTACAACAATGTAATAGTTACTCCAGCTACTAAGTTGACAGATATAAAATGATTTTAAAAGTTTGTGAACCCTTCTGAATTTTTGAAATATCTTTGACTCATTTGTATAATTAGGTTCTTCCTATCTAGTTTTAGAACTTGTGTGCAAAAGTGATCACATTTTAGGTTATTTTTTTTGTAGAAATATTGAACATTCAAAAAAGTTCACAGCTTAGAAGCACCACTGTGTATATATTAGAGGATATTTTTTCCACTCCTGCAAGAAAATGATTTTGATATCATTTTACAATATAGTAATTCTTCACCATGAAAGTTCTGTGAGAAAACAATAGATGGATTGCTTTAATTGTCACTCAGTATTTTTCAAACTTTGTATGCCACTTCAATCGACAATTTTAGAAATATTGAAATGAATGAATGAATGAATGCTGTTCCCAGCAATTATTTTTTGGGCAAATATTTGAATCCTCCCAAAGTGGCTACCAGATAAATACGATGACAAAATGTTTGCTAGCAAACAACCAAGCTCAGAAAGCACCAAGGACTCCATAAATTGCTTATTTCTGTCTACGGCATCAGAGGAGGAACATTTCTCAACCATTCGAGCATAAATTCCCTATCGGTGTAGTCTTTGACTCCTTGTATTGGAATAATGGGTTTACTGTAGATTCTATGTATTATGGTTTGATTTGATAGCTACTGTATTTTCAAGTTTTATAAAAATTAGCCTTTTTGGCAAATTCAGTATTAATTTAAATTGCTTACTAATCATTTTTTTAAAAAAATTGAAGAATTTTTAATGGAATGTAGATGTAAACAAAGAAGACTTTCCTACCTCTACCACTGACTTCGAATCCAGTCGAAAATTGAAATCACCAAAGACAAAATATGAAACTCGTTCAAACCTCTGATCTATAATTCTGAAAAGATAAACAAGACAAACATTAAATGTTTAATGTAAACATTTAAATTAAATGCACATCATTAAAGAATTTGGATCAAGCAGTTTTCTGGAGGAGGATGGGGAATCAATTACCTTGACTGATCTCAAAAAATATGAACGGATTAGAACAAACAAAGACCTATACTCCTTTAAATTTAACTATAAATCTCTGTAGCTTTTCAGAGATTTGCAAAATCTCTCCCTTCCCAAATAAAAGTTTTGTAAATTACATGTAATTGTGCATTGCATTTTCTTTTGAACATGCCACGAATCACATTTCCTATAAATAATTGTGATTAGTCACTCAGTGGAGTGATAAATTTCAATAGAATAAGAAAGAATGCAGCCAAGTAATGTCACCAGAATTAATTTTATGCTTCTCAGTGGGAGGATTTAATGTTATTTCATATAATTATTGTCTGATGCTTTTATCATATTATCAAATGTATTGTAATGTATCTGCAAGACTTACAACTCAGTTTTACAGTGTTGCCAAATATACCATCAGATTAAATTATTCTAGCAGTATAGCGCTCGTAGCCTTCAGCACACGCATACATACCACACTCATAAAAGATGATTTGTGCTTATCATAGAGGTGCTATCTATCAATACACAACTACACACAAAATTTAATCTAAGCTAATTATATGTAATCCATCAATCCATCCCAGAAATATAAATTAGATTCAATTACTTGGTATCTCTAATTATAAAAAAAACGTATTGGTACCAAGAACTAGATCAGGGTTGTCAAACTCACGTCATCACGACGGCATCACGGGATGTATTGGGAAACCCCCCCCCCCACTATACAGGGCGTGGGCATGGCCAACGTGTAATGCATCCAGCCTGTGGGCCAGGAGTTTGACAGCCCTGAATTAGATATTTCTGCCTAGAATTTATCCACAATAGACAATAGTACAGGGCCAGTATTCCTATATAAAAAAGAGTAAAGGTAAAGAAGAAAAAGCAACTAAATCATTGTGGAAGGCATCTTGTCACCATAGAGGAACTACAAATGACAAAGTTGATCAATGATTAAATTATGCAGCATCAAAAAATCAGTTGTTCCATTTATAAAGTTGTTTGGGACAGAAAAACAATATTGTGTAGTACTGGCATATTCACTATATCTTTTACCAGTATATAATCACAGGTTCTGATAAGATTTAAGTAGCAAGTAATATTTCTGTTTCTCTGAATACTGATACATATAAGGCAAAAAAAAGGTATTATTTCAAACAATTGCTTTTTTGTGTATGTTCTAGAAACTGATTTTACATTGACAGGCGTCAGTTTTACCAATCTTATATTTATCTTTTAGACTACCACTTCCTTCCTGATAATGTCAAAGAGTCTATTTCTACAAATTTTCTTGTTTGGCTGAATCAAACATAGAAGCTGAATGATTAATCTCAGTTCTAAATGTTTGCCCTGCACAACATTAGTACTGCAAATATTTATCTTCCATTTATTTCTTGAAGATACACCACTTTTTGGCAGTATTGAGCAATGAGACTTATATTGTCCTTCTGAACAGAATAATTCATTTCTCATGATTCATATTTATAAGCTGCTATGAGGAAAAAAAGTTTAAAAGGCAAACATTGAACTTTTGAGATCCTCTACCTATTTTAATTCAACCATATAAGGGAGGTCATGTCATCCTTTCAAGCTAAATCAGACTAGGGAATCTTAAAAAGGAATGTTATGAATGCTAATACTACTTTACTATAAGATTATAGTATAGTAACAGAAGTTTGCAAATTTTTCACACTCACTGTATGACCTTTGCAGCATCCCTATGATCATGTGATCAAAATTCAGATGCTTGGCAACTGATTCATACTTATGACCGTTGCTGTGTCCCAAGGTCATGTGATCAACTTTTGCAACCTTTTCACAAGCAAAGTCAATGGGTAAATCAGATTCACTTAACAACCAGATGACTGTCTTATCAACTGCGATGATTCTTGCTGTGGCAAGAAAGGTCATAAAATGGGGCAGAACTCACTTAACAAATGTCTCACTTAGCAGCAGAAATCGACCATGAATTTTTTTCCTTGTTTCCAATATTTACTTCTAGTTTCTGGCAAAAAAAACCCACCCCAACCTATTGAGTAAAATGAATTTGCTTAATCACTCCAGTGTTCACTTACCGATTGCTGCAAAAAGTGCCAAAAAAACCAGTCTGGTCATGTGATATCTCAATTTATGACAGCAGCAACTGACAACCATAATTTCATGCTCATTTATGGTGGTAAGCCAAAGACTACCTATATAGTCTATTGTTTCCAACGTTTATCAATTGTTCAAGGTTGATTTTAACAGGAAATGTTCTTTTAAATGAAATATTGGGGTTGATGACAGTCCTCTTTAAAATCCATGAAAATATGTGAAAAAGTTTGCTTTTTTAACAGGAAAAATATCATATATATATGTTTACAAATGCTCAGTAATATATTTGGGCAAACATGTTACAGTCAATTATATGTCTGTTTTGAAATAAATATATGTATCCAAAGAATGTCCTTTTCTAGGCAATGGATTTAGCATCTCAACCCTGAACTATGAATTCAGTATAACTTTCTGTTATTCAGTTTTAAAAGCTAAAAGACACTTTTGAGGCATTTCTTCCTATTTAAAGTGAAAATTTAAAATATATTCAAAATGATTAATATGATAAGAGCTATACAACTGAATTTTACTATTTATTCTCACATTTATTTCTAATAAGATGGCCTGTAGATGAGGATATAGTGAAGAAGAAAAAACAGTTACCTATCAGTGATTTTGTGAGCATGGGTTTGCATGCATGTTGGGAGCTGGTGAACATGATTCAATGTGACAAGAGGAACATGATCTAGCTAAACCATTTCTCAGAGCACTTTGTAAGAAGGATCAGCTGCATTATTCCTTTAATAGCCATGTCTAATGCAATAGGCCAGTGGTTTTTGTCCCAAGTCAAGGTATCAGCTGCAGGTCAGAAGGTAACATTCTGTTTACAAGATTATTTCCTAAAGCACTTATCTTGCCTTCGGTGTGAAAAGCTGACTTTTCTGTTTGTAAGGGGACCAAAAGAATTGAAGGAATGGGAAAAATTAGCTACACTGAGATGGAGCTGAATAGAATTAAGTGGGAGGTCTGAGAAAGGCCCGCTGTGGTGCTCAGCGGGATACCTTATTAGCCACGTCATCACAGTTCATTCAGGCAAACAGTAACAGTGTCACCAACATTCCCACACAAAGACAAAGTTCTTTACACAGTCTATAAACATGCTTCCCTTGGCCGATTCATCCTGGTTTGACACCACTGAAAGGATGGTGCTTCACTCACTTTCTCGCCCTCCTTCTCCCTCTTTTGTGAACAACAAAACAAAATCTCAACCATAGTCCAACAAGATGAATAAAGAAAACAAGGAATATTATTTCCAGAGAAGAATCAATTTAGATGAAAAAATAAATTTTATATATGAAAAGTTTTTGGTGCTTTCAAAAATTAATGCTAGCCATAATTTTATTTATTTTTCTGTATTTATCAGCACAAGCATATTTATGCCTTGAATGCTAATGAAAGGAGTATTTGACACAAAAATGAAAAAAAATTACTAAGAGCACAGGACAAATTAATAAGAGCAAAAGTTTGAACAGTGTTAAGGTAGAGTGATATGTTAGCAGTGACTTGGACAGATTTTGAAAAATCTCTTCAAAATAGAGTTAAATAAGTATTTTAAGCATTTTGAAGATCACTTTTTGCATTTTAAATTTGTATGTAGAGTTTAGTAAAGCTAGGGTGACCAAACCGTCCTCTTTTGGCTGGACATGTCCTCTTTTTACGTCCAGTCCGGGGCGTCCGGGCGGGTTTTCTAAATTTTATAAATTTACCCGGACGC
>JAEANM010003775.1:0-21843 GCA_017656035.1 Myanophis thanlyinensis
TGTGTTTGTTTTGGAAACAGTGACAAGGGATCCTTTTTTATTATTATTTATTTAATATTTTTCTTTTTTAAAAAATTAAATTTTGGCATTTTAGTCCAAAGCAGCTGGATAATGCCAGTTCACCAACCTTGCGCTACAGGAAACGAAGACTAAGATTTAGGGTAGGAAATGACTAGTTCTGCCATGGACCGTTAGGCAATTAATGCATAATTCATTAATCGAATTAATTCACAATTAATAGCATAAAAAGTAAGCCAACGCATCCTTCCTATTGCCTTTCAAGTACTAAGTCTCCCCCCCCCCCTTTTCTCTCTGCCTCAATTTCCTTTCTGCTGTCCTGATCTGCATTTGCTGCGGGAGGGAGCCATTGGTTTTAGCGGGGTGGCTTAAAAACTATTTCAAAGGGTTTAATTTCTTTGTTCCTAGACTCAGGAGTTCCTCTTTGCTCTCTCTGTGTTTTTTGGATGAGCTATTTCTAACAGTACAAATGAAGTTCATGCTGGCACTGACTGTTCATTGTTTGGAGACAAAACAACACACAATGGCAATCAAATATACAAGAATCCTGGATGGGTCTCTTGGTTTCTTGCAAGATTCCTCCTCTTGGTCCATCTCTCCATCTTTCTTGGGATTTGAGATGCAAATCTTTGTTCTTCAAATACAACAGAGTGAAGTTTTGAAAAGCAAGGGAGGGCTGACATTGAAGGGTCATGAACCATATCTATCTATGGGTGTGTGTGGCATAGTTTACCTATTTGCAAGTCAAGAGATACTGTAGAAAATGAATTCATGTCATAGGGGAAATAGAATAGAATAAAATAGAATAGAATAGAAAATGAGATGGCCTGGGGGCCACAAAGGAGGGACGTTGAAGTCCAACCATTTTCAAGCTGCCAAGACTGAGGAACACCATTACAGGAGACAGGCTGAGGGAGAAAGCGACGACATTATCAGTACTGTTTGTGCAAATTGGAAGTTTGGAAAACATTGCATGGTTTCTTCTGTCTGATTGCCCTGCCAATACTCATCATATGCTCTGATGAAGCAGAAAGATCTAACAAAGGTTTGAAGCTGGGAATAAGAACTTGGGGAGCTAATAATTTGCAGACAGGGAAAAAGAACCACACAACAGCCCTAAAAACACTAGTTATCACTCCCTGCAATCATGGTTAAGGCTCATTTTTCAGGAAGAAATGGTCCAAGATCCAAGTTCTAGTATCTCTAAGGTTGGACAATTTTCTGGAAATCTAGAAGATGAGTGCAAACAATTTGAGATCTGATTGAGTATATGAGACACAGAACAGCTGATCTCAAAGGCATAACAAGACAATTGATCAGGTCATGAAATATCTAACAAGACATGCCAACCTTAGCTAGCTTTGTCATTGTTGTTCAGCTGCTAAGTCATGTATGACTTCACAACCCCATGGACCAAGGCACCCCCTTAACCTCCACTGTCTCAAACACTGTCTCAAGAGTTTGCTCAAATCAATGAACATTGTGCAATGACACTACCTAACCATCTCACCCTCTGCCACCCCTTTCTCCTGTTGCCTTCCATGTTTCCCAACATCAAGGTCTTTTCTGAGGAGTCCTCTCTTCTCACTTGGTGGCCAAAATATTTGAGCTTCAGCTTCAGTATCTGTCCTTCTAAAGAAGACTGAGGGTTGATATCCTTTAGGATTAGCTAGCTTTAATCTTGGGCAATTGGTAGGGGAAAGGAGACAAAGTATAATTTAGCATGTCATGTATAAACCAACTGGTTTGGTGATTCCATGTGTTGTACAAATGAGTTAGTTCTCTTTATCTAGTTAAATGCTGATAGAAACCCATCCAGAAAAAACATAGAAGGAAAAACCCACTAGAACATGTCCTACTCTTGTGTTTTGCTTCCACATGTCAAGCTGTGTTACAAAGGTGCTTGAATTGGGTTTTCTTTATTTTTTGCTTGAAGACGTTTCTCTTCTCATCCAAGAAGTATCTGAAGCGAAAACATCTTCAAGACTTCAATGTCCTCAAGCAAAAATCAAGGAAGTCCAGTTCCCTTTTGAAAAAGCACCATTGGGACAACCCTAACCTTGGATGAATGTGAATCTCCATTGTTAAGCAATGTTTGAACATGGTTGATGTGAAAAGGAATGCCATGGAGACATTCTGGCAAGGCTCCATCTCAGTCTGACCTATGGTCAGGGTTAGGATGATTGCTATTATGGTGACTGTGGCTATGAAGATGAACGAGAGAAATGCATCTTGGCTTGCCAGGCAACTTGAAAAGACGTGACAGTCCTTGGCTGGGTTTCTAGCGAGCTATAATTTTTATTGGGCGTTTGATATATGCAGTTTGCATTCGATCTGATATGAAGTCAGTACAAATAGATATAATGGTTTCAAATTTCCCTGCATCCATTTCATACCGTTTGTAGTGCTTCCTCTAATACATGCTGGAAATCAATAAATGAGCTTGTCAGCTTTATACCAGAGTGGCGAATGTAGACAATGAGCATTTATTAAAGGAGAAATCATTTGCTTTCGCTGTCTCTTATACATTTTAAAAATGGCTTTTTAAATGTAATGTTCTTCTCAAATTCTACTTGTTCCTGGGATTGTAAAGAGGACAGGAGAACGATAAAAGTGGTATTCTATTTTCCTAAAATGAAAGATGCAATTCTCAGAAATGAAGATATGCCTTAATTAAAACCTGGAATGAGACCGAAATGTCAAAATACTCACAGAAATAATTACTGGAGGGCCAATAGAATTGTTTTCAGAAATCAGCAACTCTGGAAATTATTAAACATAGAAAGCCAACGTGTAACACTAAGTATAATTTTTCTGTTAACATGCTGGAAGACACTTCTTTTCCAATTTAATACAAAATTATAGGCATGGTGTTGCTGAATTTTTAAAACGCAGTGTTCTAATTCTTTAAAAAAAAAGATGTAATGCTAAGAAAAAGCAATGTGCTCCTTGTTTTAGGTGGGTTTTACTTGTTTGGGAGATGAAATCTCTTTTGAGTTTAATAAGGTAGCATCTGTCTGTTCACCAAAGGGAAGCAGGAGGTTTATAACCGAAGATTGACCTTCAACGTCCCCTGCCCTCTGCAGATAAAAAGGGAATCTAAATCCCTCCATTTTGCAAAGGGCTGGGTGTGTTTGGGATGCCAGACGCCGAGCCCAAGTGTCAATCTTCAGGCTGAGCAAAAAGTCCCATGCCCTAGTGACATCCCAGTCCTTAGAGGAGTTGAAAATGAGGATAAGGTTCCACCGGATCTTAAAGTCTCCCTGCTTTTTAGATTAAAAGATTGAACAAGGTAATGGGAGCAGAGAGAGTTGCAATGGAATTCGGAGGACATCTTGATCAAAAGGGAGGAGAAGGAGAGAGGGAAGGGGAAGAGGAAAAAGTAAGAAGGAAGGAGACAGGGAAAGGGAAAGGGGGGAGGAGAAGGAGGAGGAGGAGGAGGAGGAAGTTCGTTTTGTCCAAATGCATATCTTGCAAACAAGCTTTGAATTGTTTGAACAGGCTAAAGGTGGATAGAAACTAGGCTAGTCTTTCTCAATCTTGGCAGCTTTAAGATAAATAGACTTCATCTCCCAGAATTCCCCAGTCATGCAAAATCTGCACATTCTTTAATGTCGGGCAATTAGAGTGCACAATTGAGAAAAGTGCAGCTTCCAAAAGCTAATTGCGTTTCATGTCACAACATTGGCACTAAAATGCATGTTTGAGTAAATCTGCAACATCAGATGTAAATAGAATTAATTTCTTCTGCGGTCCTTAAATAGAAAGAACAGGATTTATTTATTTTTTAGAAAATTGGTCATTTGTCCTCCTTCTGCCTGGAATCTGATCAAGAAGCTGTACAGATAGCGCGCCCACTCTCGAAATGAATTGCTGTCTTTGCAGTTTCATCCCTTCTCCCTGCAAATCTGTTTCCCCAAATCTGTTGGAAATCTTGCAGAGAGATGAAACATAAAGCTGTTCTCTTCTTCAGAGAAAGTAGCTGGGCATTAGTGGACAGTGAGTAGTTAATTGGAGAGGGGGCTAGAAGACCTTTGCTCAGGGTGGAGTTGGTGTGGCACCCTCTGCCTCCTGCCATTGTGGAGGTTCCATCACTTGAAGTTTTCAAGCAAAGATTGGATAGTCTGGGACAAAGTTTCTCAACCTTAGGATCTTTAAGATGTGTGGACTTCAACTCCCAGCAAGCCGGCTGGAGAATTCTGGGTCCTGAAGTCGATACATTTTAAAGTTGCCAAATTTGAGAAACCCTGGTCTGGGGCAATCTGGGGATTCCTGACCTGCTCAGGGCTTGGACTAATAGAACTCCAAGATTTCTTCCAACTTTGGGGTTCTGTGATTTGTCAGACAGAAGAACAGACAGGCTCATCTCTAAAAATATAGAAACAGAGATGGATAGAGAGATAGATAAAATAGTTATAGAGATATAGATATAGAGATAAAGTTTTGAAGATCCATTCTTTTCAGGGACAAGTTTTTCTGAAGAAAGACCACCACTTTTGGGGGCATGTAACTTTCCCATTTGATAGATTTTTTTTAATCTTTCTCCCAGACTGTTTTAATCCAAATAATATGGCCCTCAGACAAAATCATTATCCACTCCCACCCAAATGCCCGACATGTGGGGATTCTCTGGTTAGTGTTACACAACTTGTAATGTCTTCCTTGGGTGGTGTTGCATCTATTCCTTCTTTTCACATCTTGAAAACTGAGCTCTGTCACAAGTTAAGCAAGAGCTGGGTTTTGTAAATAAATCCAACCAACTAATGAATAGGTTTCGTGGGAGCTATCCTAGACTTGGAGTTGAGATGGTTGAGTGTTCAAGAAACTGATCTTCCTAGATGATATGGAGTCATCTCCCCATCTAATGTCTGTGACTGGTACTGCAAGGTTTACCTCTTGGAGGTTTTCAAGCCAACCACTTTGTAAAATCAGTTCTCCTGTTGCATTTGCAGGAACTATTCTCAAGGTGCCTCACTCAACCAACCCCACAAAATTAATTGTCCAATCCATCTGGTGTGTGTTTATTTTTTTGGTAAAAAATTGTTGGGGGTGAAGAACATCTGTCTCAACAAGGTTGCTTCTTTTTCAGTGTCTTTTTTTGGAGATGACCATGTGGCGATCCCTTTGGTCCGCAACTACAGCACCATCCATCTTCATGTGCAGTTCCTCACCAGCTATCACAGCGCTCTTCTCTTCTTGGCTGCTGGACAAAAGGACCACCTTCTTCTAGAGCTCCGTGATGGTGTCCTACAGGTCAGCAAAATATTTCCCTGGCTTGGGGAGGGAGGAGGGGGTAAAAGAAATATTTAAACCCCAAACATGGAATAATAGGTGGGTAGGGAAACCTTGGAGGTCTAGTCCAACAACCCCCTAGTCAAGGTAGGAGACCCTATATATATATCCACTCTGGTGCTATTTCCCATTGTTTAGAGCTAAAGGGAAGGGAGGGAATAGAAGCTTTTGGGAAC
Organism: Myanophis thanlyinensis; assembly: GCA_017656035.1. Lineage (NCBI taxonomy): Eukaryota > Metazoa > Chordata > Lepidosauria > Squamata > Homalopsidae > Myanophis > Myanophis thanlyinensis. The sequence continues at coordinate 5,487 of JAEANM010003775.1, forward strand.
AAGCTTGCAGAACTTTGCGGACTGCAGAAAAACCTGTGATTAATTAAGAATTAAGTTGGAAGAACAAGAGAGCTTTATTTCTAGTGGGGGGGGAGGGTGTCTAAATTTTGAATGCCAGAAGGAGAACATGGTTTTGCCTTGTTTGTTTGAAAAGGAATGATGCACATTTAATGCAGGAAGGAGTTTCAAAAAAGACTATTCCTTCTTGGTTTGTGCCATCTGCAAAAGTGAGGTCCTCTTGCCCCCATTGAGGCAGCTAGGAGAGACAAAGTTCTCCCCGTCCTTCAGAAGATGGAATCTGGCTGTCCGGCATGTTTCTGATGCCTTTTGTCTTCTCTTTGTGCAGGCCAGAATGGACCTGGGCTCAGGAGAACTGTCAGTCAGGTCCCCAGCAGAACTACAACTCAACAACCTTATGACTCATGATGTTGATCTTCTGGTGACGGATGGCAAGATGATCTTAATCGTGGACGGGCTCTTTAATGCCTCCACAGAAATTCCAGAGCCTCTTCAAGAATTGGACATTGATTATGGGCTCTACGTGGCAGGTACAAGAAAGCTGGAATTGCCATACCTCACTGGAGTGAGTCTGTCATTCCGGGGCTGTCTCCATGCTCTGACATTTAATGATCATGATGTCCTCTCTGCACTGGCGACTGGCACTGGCAACATCAAAGCAACCCATGGCATCCGTGAAGGATGCAGTGAAGAATTCTCTGCTGGCCCTGAGGTTCCTTTGGGCTTCCTAGGATCAAACTCTTACATCACGTTTCCTGGTTGGAATGCAAAGAACCAAGGAACCATAGAGTTTGTGATCACCACAAGTGTCAAACAGGCCCCTCTGTTTTACCAATCAGGGCTGGAAAAGGATTTCTTCTACCTGGAAATCTTTGATGGACACTTAAGAGGTGTGGTGGAGAAAGGGAATGGCCTGGTACTGCTTCATAACAACATCTACCTCAGCAACGAGCAGGATCACTACGTCAAGGTCTACATGGACAATCGAAAGTTTGAGATCCTGGTTGACTACTATGTCTCACAGACCTCTAGCAAGGGGATCCATAGTGACTTTGATCTTCAAGGACCTCTTTTCCTTGGAGGTCTGAATGAGAAGGCTGCCGGCAGAATGAAAGACCGTGGACTGGGCTTTATGTCTGCAAACAGCTTCTTCAATAACTCCTTTGTGGGTTGTATAGAAGACCTGAGAATTAATGAGGAAAGGATGAGCCTACAAGAAGCTCTTGTCACTAAAGACATAAGTGCTGGCTGTGGAAAGTCAGATCAGTACTCAGATTACGACAGTGTTTATGAACAGGATGAGGCCACCACCAGCTCTCCTCTAGACAGTTGGCAGGGCCCTGTTATGGAACCCTGCCGCTCAGATCCTGGCTTGCCCCCAGTCTTCACTAATTTCACCAAACTATTGCAGATCAGTCCCCTGGTAGTTGCTGAAGGAGGCACGGCTTTTTTGGAGTGGTGGCACACTCAGCCGACAATTGACCTCAACAGTGCAAACATCAGGCAATCTCAAGTTCTCTTCAGTGTTACTACAGACCCAAGATATGGGCAGCTGGAATTAAACCTCTCCAAAGTCAGGAGCAGAGGCAAGTTCACTCTCTTGGACATTGTGAATCGGAAAGTCAAGTATGTTCATGATGGTTCTGAAGGCCTCATGGATCAGCTGCTCTTGGAGGTCACTGTGACTGCCAGAGGAGACATTCCGGAGTGCTTATGGCAAGGCCAGATATATTTGCTACCCATTAAGATCAACCCAGTCAATGATGCTCCTGAAGTGATTTTTCCACATGGAGATTCCATGCTCATTCTGGAACATACGCGCAAACATCTCACCCCAGCCATCTTTCAAGCCCATGATGATGATACTCCCTGTGACAGCTTGCGATTCCAAGTGCTTGGTGGGAAGAGAATGGAAGAAGGATATCTGGAGTATGACTTCCATCCTGGAGTCCCAATTGAAGAGTTTTCCTGTAGAGATCTGGAAGCAGGCCAGGTGGTCTATGTCCATCAAGATGGGCCAGTGTCCACCCTTACCATCCAAGTGAATGACGGCATGGTGATGAGCCCGGTGGCCACTTTGAGGATAGATGCAGTGGAGCCAGATATCCAGATCCACAACAACACAGGGCTCTTTGTCCTACAAGGGGACAACGTTTCAATAAGCAAAATCAACCTTTCCGTGGACCTTAATGCAGTCCAGCAAAATGTGCCCATGTTGTATCGCTTGGCCTCCCCTCTCCAGTATGGTGAGATCCAGAAGCAAGGAGGGATGAGTGGAGAATGGAAGAAAACAGAATCTTTTTACCAGCAAGATATTGATCAAGGACGCATCCAGTATGCTAGCACAGATGACGAATATCGAGTAGAAGACATGATTGAGCACCTACAGTTCACCATCCAGGTGGGCCAGAAGATCCTGAAAAACAACACCTTCCCCATCCGAGTTCAAAAGGCTGCCATCAGGATGAAAAGCATGGTCCCTCTCCAGATGAAAGACAAGAAAGAAAAAAATATCACATCCACTGAACTGGAGGCAGTTTTGGAAGAACCACATTCTGAGCAAGTGACTTTCCACTATATGATCCTTCAACCACCAAAAAAGGGAAATCTTGAACTTCGGCACACCAGACTGGCTGAGGGCTTGAGTTTTACCCAGGAGGATTTAGAAAGAGGACAACTAAGTTATGTTGCAACTGTTAGAGACTCCAAGGAAACAGAAGATGTTTTCCAGTTCCGGGTCATGGCTAAACCCTATTATTCCCCTGTATATTCTTACAAAATAGAAATAGGGGGAGATCCAGATACTCCTGTCTTGACCAATGTCCTTTTGTCCATTTTAGAAGGAGGACAGGCCATCATTACCAAGGACTACTTGTTTGTCAAGAGTGCCAACAGCATGAACTACATGTATGAGGTGATAGATGGTCCTACACATGGGAAGCTTATCTGGAGAACTGCTGAGCCTGGGTCAACCAGGAAGGAGAAGATAACAACATTCACAAATGAAGACATCCTACAAGGCCGCCTTGTCTACCAGCATGATGATTCGGAGACTCTAGAAGACGACATCCCATTTGTAGCCATCAAGCAGGAGGAAGGAAGCTTTGACTCAGAAGCTGAGGAGGTGAGAGGTGTCTTCAGGGTCTCCATTCAGCCTGTCAATGACCACACCCCAGTTCAGGTGGTCAACAAGGTGTTCAATGTGGTGCGTAAAGGTCAGCGCTTGATGACCACAGAAGACATAGCCTTTATCGATGAAGATTCGGGCTTCTCAGATGCCCAGCTGGTGTTTGTAAGAAAAGATATTCTTTTTGGTAGCATCATTGCCGCAGATGATAGAAATAGCCAGCTCTATCGCTTCACTCAAGATGACTTGAGGAAGAAAAAGATCCTCTTTGTCCACTCAGGAGCTGACCGAGGCTGGATTCAGTTCCAGGTTTCTGACAGTCTACATCAGATCACAACACTTCTGGAAGTGCAAGCTTCAGACCCTTACCTCAAGATCAACCATACCGCCTTGGTCGTTCACCAACGTAGCCAAGGGGCCATTGACTCCTCTGTCCTCAGGTTGGAAACCAACATGGACATCAGGAACAACCAAGACATTCTCTTCCGTATCCTGGTCCCACCCATGTCGGGAATGTTGCTACGAGATGGCCAGGAAGTATCATCTTTTACAAAAAAGGACCTTCTGGCTGGAGATGTGATTTACCATCACAACGGGAGCAGAAAGTCCCAGGATGCTATTCATTTTTCTGTTGAAGCAAATCAGGTGTCCGTGGAGGAGACCCTGAAGGTGACCATATTAGCAGATTCCCATCCTGACCCACTAAATCTTGTCCACAATGAGAAGATACATGTCCTCCCGGGAGAAGCAATGGCAATTAAAAATGACTACTTACTGGTAAGCTATACTTGGCCTATTTTTTCTTGTTGTTGAGGTTTCTGTATTTACTTTTCCTTCCCTCCAGACTAAAAAAAACTCTCTATGAAGATTCTCAGTCATCCAGGTCATCTCAAAGGTTATTTTTCAAAAGGCAACTGGACTATGGCTTTTTTTTTCCTTGACGAAGAAGATGTTTCACTTCTATCGGAGACACTTCATCCATTTTGATTCCATCTTTCCATCCTCCCCACCATCTAGTTAGAACTGATGAGGCTTCTGGGATGAGAAATGAAATATCTTCTTCCTCAAGGAAAAGAACATAATCTGGTTGCCTTTTGAAAAAGCAGCTTTGAGACAAGAAAGAAAGAAAAGAAAGAAAGGAAGGAAGGAAGGAAGGGGAATAGGAATATTCTGTGAATTTATGAATTAAGGGGTCTTTAAGACTTGTTGTTTAAGGCAATTTAAATAGCAATCTTGTAATATGTGAAGTTATGGAAGTGCTAGAAGTTCTGGTAGGCTACCTTAGCTTACCAGAGTTTAATACATTAAGAGATTCAGTTGTTTACTATTAAGCCATGAGAGCAATTGGTTCCATTCATGAATCACCCTTATTAGCAAAAATGTAAACTACCATCAAATGTGATCGATGCGAAACAAAGAGATTTCAAACTTGTCCTTCTTCATCCAATTTGCAGGTTGAGCATGATGACATTGAACCCCAACACATCATCTATACGATCATCAACTCTCCCAATTCAGGATTTCTGGTTGCTTTGTCTCAAAACCATGCTTCAGATGAACCTCCCAGCCTGGATCCAATCCAGACCTTCACCCAGGAAGATGTAAACGAAGGCAAAGTCCTCTTTCTCCATGCCAGTGCCAATAGTCAGAGTGATCAGTTCATGGTTGATGTTACCGCTGATGGAGTAGATGCTCTGAAAGGAGTAGTGGTGGACCTGGAGATTCTTCCAATTTCAGTTCCTCTGAAGGTTCACAATTTCACCGTGACTGAAGGCCACAGCCAAGTGCTTTCCATGGACATCCTGAATATTCCCAGCTCTTACTCCTCCTATTTCTATATAGAATTTATGGTTGTTGAAATACCAGAGCATGGTACCTTCCAAAATATGGAAAGACCTGAAGAGGGCAACTTAAATGTTTTCTCCTGGGATGAGGTAGGAAGCAACACAATCTCTTCAAGTTATTTTTTTAATTTGAAATAAATAAATGTATGTGTTCATTCATTCCAGGCCTCTTGAAAGATCTCTGCTGGCTTAGAAATAATGCAGGATTTAATATCACATTTGAAAAGCTCAAGTTGAATGGATGAAAACTAATTCTTTAGGTCTTTACCACAATCATGATTTAGGTCTATAATGGTCAGGCTCCATTATGGTCATAAAACAAGGAGTATCCATAGTTCTCCAATCTGCAGGTCTGCAATTATTTGTATGCAAAAGAAAACTACCTCCACCAGGAAAATAAAAGGGCATTCTTCTTTTAATATAAAACATGGTTGTTGTTTTTTGTCCAATCATATGGATGCCTGTAGAGGAAGTGCGAAATGCATAAATGATAATCATCCATCATATGGAATTCATTGTATGGGCATGTACCTTTGCTGATGCAAACTTGGTATATAAAAAGTTGCCTTATGTTGGCTCACTTTGTGATATCCTCTCTCTAGACTATTTGGGATCATGTCTAATATTTTTAGGTTTAATTGGCTAGGTCAACTGATCCTGTTTTCCCCTTAACTCAACAGGATCTGTTAAGCAGGTTATGCAAACAGAACGACCAAATTAAATATTTGTCCAATGGTTCAAAAAGAACACACCCAATATTGTCCAATTAATAGGCCACACCGCTAGGTTTCTAGATTTCCAATCCTCCGTGGCACTGATTGAATTTTCTATATCTATGTATTCTGTGACATTTAGGCATCAAGGAATATTTGTTTGCCCAAACATCTTGGTTGACCCAAGTTTCAGATTTGACCAAGAGCCACCCCAATTTAACTGAAATTTAATTTCTCCATAGCGCTTTTGAAATAAATGTGAAATGGGTAGAATTTGTGCCACGAACCTTATCATAATGTCCTTCTTGTGTTTAGGTAGAGAATCAGCTCATCAAGTATGTACATGATGGAAGTGAGTCCTTGACTGATAGATTCACAGTCATTGCCAATGTTTCTGAAGTTAATCAACAGAGTCAACCCAAGACCATCTCCATTAGCATCTCTCCAGTCAATGATGAGGCACCAGTGCTAATGGTCAACACAGAACTGCAGGTATTTACTTCAAGAGTGGTGGATGGAATTTTGAAGTTACTCCAATGGATTGTCTCCAGAAATGTTATTCTAGTTATAGCTATTAAGTAGAAGCTTCAAATGGTCATGGAGAAACTGACAACTCTTGGCCTAACCAATGGGAGTGGTCTATAATATATATTTATTGTGGCTGTTTTTCACTTGTTGAGTTACCTTCACTCTTCGTTACCCAACGGGTATTATTTTGCTGAGACTGAATTTCTTTCTGTCTTATAAGGTCCTCCTTACAGGTAGTCCTCAATGCACAACCACAGTTGGGACCAGAATATCCACCGCTAACCAAAGCAGTTGTTATGTGACTCAACATCCCCTGGAAGGAAGTGCCCCCAAACCATTTCATTCTTTTTGCCATCTTTTGCCTGGCAGTGTAAGAAGTTGGTCGCAAGATGGCAGTAGAAATCTATGTGACAATTTCCACCTTGCAAGAGATGTTATGGCCAAGATGTGGGGGTTTTTTTTTGTTTTTTTTTTAATATGTAAGAGGAAAAAGGAAAACATTCACTCAAAGGCAGGCAGTTTTTGATCAGGGGTTCTGGGAATTATTATCTATTAAGAGATCCAATCCCTAAAAGTTGGAAACCCCTGCTCTAAATTATCTCTGACAGAGGACCTTCCAAGGTCTCTCTTGAAGCAGAATCCATGTGTTGCAGCCAGTTCAATCCTACCATCAGGAATTTCTTCCCTTCCAGTTTTAATCCCCTAGTTCTCATCCTTCCTTCTGGGATTAATAAGGAACTGACTGCCTAGTGTTGTGATGACTTAGCAAGGAGCTTTGTGTTAATCCAAACAAAGAAAACTGATTGCCAGCAAAGGCTGGCCAGCAGAGTCCCTAGATATTCACGACTGCCTAGACCCTTCAGTCAGTTCTGCTCTAAACAGATTCCAAAATTAATCCCCCAAAGAATTTTAAAAATACCAAATCTGGGCTGTAAAATTCCAGAAAATCATTGGCAGGAAAGATGGAGTTCTCCTTCTCCAGCACATCAGGATAAGTGGTGTTGAAGGCCATCTCCTGAAGGGCATATCTATTGGGTCAGTATAAAAGATAGACCTGGACCTTATGCCAGAGGAAGGAGGACAATTCCCACGGGGGGGGGGGGTTGTTGTTGTTGTGATGGTGCTGGTTTGGTTTTATTTTGAGAGATAGGATGCTGGGGAGAACAAAACTGAGAGGGAAGATGTTATTAAGAAAGAGTAAATCCAAAATGATCGAAGGCGATGTCCTCATTCTGTATGATCTCATTGTTGAACAGATGCTCCACAAGATCATTCAGGGGCCAGAATTTTTCTGGGATTCTTTGTTTTTTTTAAAAAAAATGTTTTGCTTTCAAGGACTTGTAGCAACTCGGGATTTATTCCTCCTGCAATTCTTGCTTAATGCCAGCGACCAAAACAAATTGAAACAAACAAACAGCGAAATGAGTTTTCAGGGCCAGAGGTAGAGGTCTCTGAGTTCTCCTCAACCAAAGCATTTTTAATCTCTCCCGTATCGTATCCTGACTCAAAGTTGGGTTGGTGACTGACTCCAATGTTTTTTCCATCTTTCCTGACAGATTGAAGAAGGGGGCAGTGCTGAGATTACCCCAGAGATTCTCCAAAGTGAAGATGAAGACACCCTTCCAGAAGAAGTCATCTATTCCATCAGGACCCCAGTCAATGGGAAGATGGTGTTGAAATCATCACCTGACAGTCCAATCCAGTGGTTCACCCAGGCCCAAATAAACAGCCATCTTGTTCAGTTCATCCATGAAGGTCTGTACCAGAATGGAGGAGAGCAGAAGGTCTGGGTGCAGAGATGACAAAGTAGACAACTCTGCCAAGTCAGATTGTTGGATTAAGTAGTTCAGCTTTGTCAGCTCTTCAAAGTTTCAGATATGGGCCTCTCCCCAGTCTTCCCCAAAAATGCCAAGATTGTCCTTGAGACCTTTCTCCAGACCAAGACATGAGATGAAAAAAAGATTTCTCAGCTCCCTACGATTTGAATTCATGAAAGATCTCTAAAAGCAGAGTCCCTACAACATCACATCACTTCTGAATTCAGTTGATCTCCTAGTAACTTCAAAGAGCAATCAGGACATTGTTGGATTCTCTTTGCCTTTTCCTAGAAGGCCTTCCAATTTCCAATCTAACCTATGGTTAATCTCCCATCTCGGTCCTACCCAAGGTCAACCCTGCTTAGTTTCCATCCTACACAAGATTAGCCAGGTCTTCCCACCTGCTGAGACATACTTTTAAATCCTTAATTTGCAGCCCAGCCCAAGGCCACCACATGAATGAATCTGTTCAAGGGGAAGCTTGAAATCCAGAATATGCATTATGCTTACTTCCACAGTAAACTCAAGCAGGGTGTGCCACTTTCTATGTGGTCAAGACAAGATATTAAATCCTAACTTTTGCAGGCAGAACAGTCCACTAATCAACCACGATACAAGTGCAGTTTAAACAGCAGAATGTTTTAGGGATCACCAGGCAGAAGAGATAGCCATGAAAAAGTAGTTAGTGAACATCCAATGAAAAAGAAAATTAAGCAACGTATCAGAGTATATCCCAACAGAAGGGCATAAGCAGAATTAACCTTACCAGAAATAAAAATGCACGCCAATATTGTCTACAGGCCCCACCTGCAATGTCCAATATTCAAAAGTAGCAGAGGTCAAGAAGTTAGGGTATTTATGACTGCACCATTTCATCCTTGTGTTCTAAGCTTCTTTCTGGTTGGTTCATCTCTAGGACCTCTGGAGGGAGGGTTTTCCTTTGATCTATCTGATGGTGAGAACATGTCTCCAGGACACTTTTTTGCTGTGAAAGCCCAAAAGAAACTTGCCATCACTCTGGAAAATAAACAAGATCTGATGGTGTGCCCAGGTAAGAGATCTACTGATGTCATCAGTTTCAGAGACAACGTTATACTTTGTAAAAGTAATAGTCCAAGTTCTGACTGAAGATGTCATCAGCTTTGCTATGAAATTCTTCCCAGAGCACCTGTCTCCTGATGTCCCCTCCATCTCTACCATTAAATTAAATTTCCTCTCCTCTGCATTAAAGTCACTTATGCTTTCATGTGTTCTCAATGCATGTAAGCACTAAGAGAGGAACATGATATATATATGGGATGCATCCAGCATTTAGAACTTGGAGAAACCATTTCATTGGTTTCATCAATGAGCAACCTTTTCATTGTGTGGCATCCTAAGGGGCGCTTCTTCTCCTCTCTTTTACTTTTCAAGGTTCTTCCGAGCCAATCAGAAGTCAGAACCTGAAAGCAGTGACCAATCAAAAAGAAGCTGAGAAGTCTTTATTTTACATCATACGACAACCTCCACAGTTTGGCAAACTGTTGAATAGCCAGAAGAACAATGGAGAAGAGCTGAGAAATTTCACCCAAACTGAGGTTAAAATATTTGGGACTTTTCTGTGTGATGTAATAAAAGATCTTAATAATGTTTATTGATCATCAATTCTAGAGGGAAGGTTAAAAGTGATAATTGTTTGGGTGGAAGAAACCATTTTCATGTCTTCCTGGTTTGAGTGAAGACCAGGAGTGGTATGAAGCTGTTTCCTTTTAACCATATGGAAACTGGGTCCTACAATATTCTTCCTGAAAAGTTTTTTTTTTTTAAACAAGAACCAAAAAATAGGAGAAGAAAAGAAACACAAAATTCATACACTTTTCCAGGGGTGTAAAGTCAGTTTACTATAACCTGAGTGCACCAAAATTAAGTTGTGCAAGACAAACATCATAACAGGGGGTCTGATGTCCTCTTCCCCTGTGGAAAAACAATACCAGCAGGACACAAAAGAACTTAACTGGTGGCTGTGGGAACATACCAGCATTTCCATAGAATAAGAAAAATAGAACGAAAAAGGATACAGGAGAAAAGAATTTGGATGGAGTGAAGGAGGCAACCTGCATATCAACCTTCTCCAACAAGATGTTTTCATGAACTTCATATCCCATCAGCCCTCAGCCAAAAAGATCCCCTTTCATGCTGGTTTGGTTTTATAGGAGTTGATGTCCATCATATCTAGAGAAACCCAACTGGGGAAAGTTCCTTTTCTGTGGACATGAGTAGACATACCTAGAACTCAAAGAGCTGGAGAATAAGAGGTTCCAATTCAACTAATGTCCTTGTTTCTTTTCACCTTAATGAATGTTTTGTCCTTCTTGTCTTTTGCAAACAGGTGGATGCTGGGATGATTGCATACCATCATGATATGCCACCAGAACCTTTCTGGATCCGTGAGGATAATTTCCACTTCCAAATTTCTTCTCCATTGGGGACCACAGACTTATTTGTTCTGGGTGTGATGATATCGTTTGAGGCCAGCTGTCCTCAGGGCTTCTCTCTGCTGTGGAAAAATAAAGGTAGGAAGCAGAGACTTGGAGACATGCTCAGAAAGCAGATTTGTGGCTGCTAGGAGACTGGAAGGTTTTAAAGGGAGTGGAGCTATTTTGCAATGGTTGGGCTGATCCATGAATCAGAGCACAGTTATCCAACCAACTGTGTACTTCTTAATTTTTTTTTCGTTGTTTTTGTAACAGCGATCTCCACTTCTGGGTGGGTACAAAAAATGAAGTGGGAAAGGCATGCATACAAAATTCAGAGTTTAGGATAATGTGGGTGTAATCATAAGCATTAAAGGAGAAAGATGTCCATGGCTCACATGCAAATATTCATGCCTTTAAACATGTAGTAGAAAAAAAATGGGTTATAGAAGTCCTCGACTTATGACTTACTTATGTAATGGAGCCTGCCGAGTCACATGACCTCAGGAGGGACCAGCCTTTGAAACTTTGGAAGATGGTCAGTCATGTGCCCCCAGGAAGACCTGTCAAAACTTCAAAACAGATAGAACAGAGCTGTAAGGGAACTTGAAGGTCTTCTAGTCCAGCCCCCTGCTCAAGCAGGAGAACCTATACTATTTCAGATAAATCAAAGACAACCTGTAGAATTTTCTCATGGCCAGGTATGGAGAAAGGCAGATTAAGTACAGCTCAGGAAGATAGTTTCAGAAGGCGGACCTCTGAAACTTTCTGATGCTACTTTCTTGAACCATTCTTGATCTGCCTTTCTTCATCCTCTTGTCTTTTTCCACTTCTCCTTCCCTTGTTCATTCTCTCTTTCTTCCGTAGCAGTTTCTATGTTGCCTCCTTGTTTTGAATCAAGATGACCAATCCTTGTTTCTCCTTCTCTTCTCTCTTCCAGGCCTCACTGTCCCAGAAGCTCAAAGTGCAGCCATCAACATCTCATTACTTGATGCTTCCAACCTTCTTGCCAAGGAACTGGAAACAACAAGAACCTCCTATGATGTGGTCTTTCTGGTGACCAAGTTGCCCATGTATGGGGCCCTTTCCCTTCCAGATGGTCCAGTTAATAAGAGACACCCCTATTTTATGCAGTCTGACCTTGTTGCAGGTGGATTGGAATATTCTCACAACGGTCCTGGATTCCTGGATGATTATTTCAGCTTTGATGCTTGGCTCCGGCTCAAGACGGTGAAATCTATTCAGCCCCCACAAAACGGAAAGGAAGTCATTATTTCTGAGTTGTTCAATATCACAGTGAAAGACAGTAATGAGATGCCACCAAAACTAGTCAACCAAGGAAAAGTCTTACAGGTTCTCCAAGGTTCCTCCATGGTGATCTCCCAAGAACATTTGAATGTCATGGATCCAGACAGTTTCCCTGAAGAAATCCAATTCAACGTTAGTTCTGACTCTTCAACTGGGTTTGTAGCTAAGGCCCATAATACATCAGTAGCTATAACCCAGTTCACACAAGCAGACATTAATGCGGGGCACCTGATGTTTGTTGCCAATAGAACAAGTTCTACTGGAACGTTGAAGCTTGTTGTATCAGATGGACTCCACAAGCCAATTTCCATTTCTCTGGAAGTCATGGTTCTTCCAGCAACCACATGGGCAACCAATCAGACCATCTTGGAAATACCCCAAGACTTGAACATGGCTTCACTGTCTCACAAACATCTTCTAGGGTCTTTAGACCAAGGAGAGCCAAATACCCTCTATAAACTCATCAGGGACCCAGAGTATGGACAGGTGGAAATCCATCAAAAGGCTGTGAGACATTTTTCACAACAACAGGTGGACAATGGAGAAGTGATCTTTACTTTCACAGATTTGGGCTCCTCCAAAGATGAATTTCAATTCCTTGCCACCACAGGAGCCATCAATATTTCAGGTGTTGTGAATGTAACAGTCAAGGCCTTAGTGAAAACCCAGCAGCAGATTCTTTGGCCAAGAGGAACCACTGTCCTGCTCAATACCAACATCCTTGATGCACGCGATCTGGCCAACAGGACAAACAGCATCCCTGAGTTCAGAATTCTCCAAGCACCTCAAGGGAGCAACTTGGTGAAAGTCTCCAAAGACAACATGGATCAGCCTGTCTCCATCGATGCTTTCACCCAAGATGACCTCGAGAAAGGATTAATTGGGTTAGAAATCTGGGAGACAGAAGATTCAGGGCCAAATCTCCAAAAGGACCGCTTTCAATTTGAATTGATTGCAAAAGGTGTGCCCCCTGCCTTGGGCTGGATGGTGTACACCACTGAGACCTTCAACTCCTCAACCCCCTATAGAGCCACCTTGATCAATCTGCCTGGTCCCCAGGAAAGCAGCCATAGGTCTACTCCACAGAGCATAACCTCCCCCTTCCAGACTTTTACAACCATACCTTATGATTCCAAAATGCCCCTCTCTAATTCCAACAAGTCCCACATCCTTCCAACAACCAGATCAGGCCAAGGACCAACATCTCAGACAGAAAAGAATTCTCTCCTGGGTTTCATTGAAGCCAACATGTTCAGTATCATCCTCCCCATCTGTCTCATTCTTCTGCTTCTGGCTTTGATTCTACCGCTGCTCTTCTATCTCCACAAACGGAACAAGACTGGCAAGCACAATGTCCAGGGGACACCCCCCAAATACAAGAATGGAATGGTAGTGGACCAAGAAACCTTCCGTAAGACTGATCCTAGTCAAAGCATACCTCTAACCACCATCAATACCTTGGAGGCCAAAGAACCAGGATCCAACTCAAAAGGACCAGGGCCGGGAAGACAACAGGATCCAGAATTGCTCCAGTACTGTAGGACATCTAACCCAGCTTTGAAAAACAGCCAATATTGGGTTTAAGTACTGGAAGCAAAGACTCAACAGCCCATCAGTCTTTCTGCAGACTGCCACAAGTTTTCTTTCACCTCGTCCTGCCATCTTTTCTCTTCTATCTGCAGATATGTAGAAGAGATCAAAATCTTTTAAGAATATGAAGCTTTGGTGCCTTCAAAGATATTTATTCAGTGGGAATGATGTCTTTGGAGTAGGAGTGGGCAACTATGGCCCCTGTAGACTTCAACTCAGAGAATTCCTGAGATAGACATGCTGGCTCAGGAATTCTGGGAATTGAAGTCCACAGGCTGTAAAGGAGCCACACTTGCCTATCCCTGCTTTGGAGGGTATCATAAACTACTGAAACTCTTTAGGAGAACTAAAGCTTTTTTTTAAAGATCTATTCTTTTATCCTTATGGATGCAACAGAGTCCTTAGGGGTCTGCAGATGAAATTTGAGAACCCAAAAGGAAACCAGCCACAATATCCAGAAACTGGTGGAAGCTGTTTGTGGCAAGATCCATTGACTAGCAAAGGCCATCGTGCACGTATGGGAAAGTGGAACCATTGCAAAGTAAAAGTTGCAAAATAAAAAAAGGGAGCAAACACCGCTAAAAGCACCATTTGACCTTGTGCAAAATTCCAGCTTTTGGGAAATTCTGGAATGAAGTAGGTTTTATGCAGAATTTTCAGTCTTCTCTAGCCACAGAAATATCCATCATCCTGAATCTTAGGAATTAACAAAACAGGGTGATTCCTAAAGGAGAGTTAAAACATGCAGATGGCTTAAAAGTTCCCAAAAGACTGCATCAGGATAAATTTTTTTGTCTTTCTCTTTGAGAAACTAATGTTTTTGGTGTTTAGGTGATTAAATGTTAGTTGATCCCACAAGAGAAAAAGAGCACTTGCGTGTCTTGTTCCAACAAGCCAAACATGGCACAGTTCTAGATTACATTTGTGTCATCCTGAATCACTTGCTCCGGCTCTTGACAGGAATTTCCCACATGGAAAGTTTTTGAAAAGTTGTTTGTAGAAGTTAGTTAGAAGTACAAAAATTGTTTCTCCCAGTATGAAGCCTAAAGAGCTTCTAATGCTGGTTTCAGAGGGAGAAATACTGTAGATTTCTCTAGCAGATCTAGAAAATCTAAGGAAAATCCATGGTTGAAATCTGGAATTAGAAATAAGAATCCCCAAATAAGGAAAAAAAGGGGGGGGAGGGGAGAGGAAGGAGGAAGGAAGGTGGAGGAGGAAGAGGAAGGAGGAAGAAGGAAGAAGAGAAAGAAGGAAAAAAGACTATATCTTTTCTAAGTTTCAAGCTACAATAAAAGGGTCCTATCAAAATTCCAGCCACCTATAATACAACAAGTTTGCTTCTGCTTTTCCGTGAATCAACAGCTGTGGGATAATTAAATGTTCAGCCCTTATTTTGAAGGAGATGTGTATTTAATGCAATTTCATAATTTTGCAAATATTATGTGTTTATTTATAAATTGGTTATCCCATATTGATTCACAGCTCTGTTGTGCCTTCCCCCAAGCCTAAAAAGAAGGAAAGAAATCCAGAATTTTTTTTTTCCTGCTCATTCCTGAACTATCAACTTTCAGACAAGACTCTAACAGGAGGTTACGATACCCTTTTCAAGAGGTCCTTCTTTTTAAATAGTCTAAATAAAAAAAGTACATTTCGCATGCAGAAGACCCAAGTAGGGGAGCCAAAATCCATGAAGGTCATCTGAACATCTGAAGCAGAGGTCTTTTCTATAAAGCACAAGACTTGAATCAGTAGGTGAAAGAAATCAGAAATAAATACAAGGTTGTATCCACACAACATAGCTAACATGGACCCTTGAAGAGAACATGGCTTCAAACAGGATAAGTTTGCTTTGTTTAAACCATAACTGTATGATTTGGGTGGTTGTGTATTTTATGCAAACCCAACAGGTTGATGAGCATCCAGCTTTGTGCCAATCCAGAACGTGGGGTACCTCCCTTAACTGGATGAAGCATGCAAAGAAAGATAATGAGGAGAAACAACGGTAAATGTTCTCCTACGGTGGACCACTCCACCTGGAGAAAGTAGAGTTTCTTTGACACTAAGGATTTAAGCAACATCTGGATAACCTTTGCCCACCAGTTAGAGCTGACACCTGTATGAAGGAAGGGGCTGGATTGGTAAGTGATTGGATCAGGCTGTAACTAAAGTGGACCCTACTAGATTTTCTCTCTGTGGTCCACTCTTCAGCGCTAAGCATCCATCTTCTCATCCTACAAACTTGAGACCAATCCCTTCATCCTTTTCTCCACTTTCAAGAAATCCTCCAGAACATGACATCCTCTACTTTGGTTTTCCATAAATCCTCAAGGAATGCTAGTGATATTTCAGGAGCACCAGGAGACATCAAGACATCAAGGTGCACCCCCAGAAGTAATGAGAAGCACAGATCTCCATGAGCTGGTTAAAAGAAATGCCTGAACATTTGGAAAAAAACAGCTCCGTTCCCATGTTGCTTCATGCTAATTGAGCAATTTGGCCAACTTTGTAAAGGATAAATAAAGCAGGTTATTTTTAAAAATTGTGGGTATGTGGAAAATTCTTGGGGGTGGGGAAGAAGATGCCTTTTAAAGCCGAGCAAAGATATTTGTCTGACCTTCACATTTTACAACTGGAAACATCTGGAATCTGTCTTTGAACACATGGAGCATGGATACAGCTTTGAACCCACAGTATTTATTTCCTTCCCGGTGTTTGTCAACCTTGGCAACTTGAAGCTGCGACTCCCAGAATTCCCATGCTGGTTGGGGAATTCTGAGAATTGAAGTCCACCCAGCTTCAAGTTGCCAAGGTTGAGCAACCCTGGTTCTAGCTTATTTCTATCAGACAAAGGAATGCACAGGCTGGTTTATAATGTCAATTTCAATTTCAGTTTCAAATGTATTGGTCACATACACAGTCATACATGGTACGATATGCAGTGAAATGCTTACGCAACCGC
>JAEANM010003776.1:0-21842 GCA_017656035.1 Myanophis thanlyinensis
TTGTTTTGCTGACATTAAGAAGGAGTTTGTTTTTCAGACACCAGTTCTCTAGGTTCTTGATCTCTTCTAGGTAGGCTTTCTCATTGTTGTTAGAGATCAGGCCTACCACGACGGTGTCATCAGCAAACTTGATGATAGTGGTGGAGTCGGTAGTGGCTGTGCAGTCATATTTGTATAGGGAATACAGTAGGGGGCTCAGGACGCAGCTCTGGGATGCTCCGGTGTTGAGGATGAGTGAGGTTGAGACTCGTCCACCCATTCTTACAGCATGTGGTCTACCAGTCAGAAAGTTGGAGATCCACCAGCAATGGTTGGGAAATGTTCTGATGATTGTTTTTTGTACAGTGTCGTCTGCTAGTTTTCTAATGAATCCCACAACTGCTTCTGTGTAACCATTGATGTCTTCTGTGCTACATCAGAACATGTCCCAGCCTGCGTCTTCTAGTGCATCCTGTAAGGTGGCCACTGATTGTTCTGTCGAGCGCTTAACTTCTCTTTGGACCAGGGGTTCTTGTTTGAACCTTTGTTTATATTTTGGCATTAGGAAGACAACTGATGATTAAATTATACTATTCATTGTTTCTAATAATGACTAATGAAACAAGAAAACATTTGAGTTATATGAGCTCTATTGTATTAAGAGAGAGACATAATGAGCTGGAAGGAGTGGCTGGAACATTCTGATGGATAAAGATAGATATGAAGATAACATTCTGGAAATTAAGAAAACAAATTGTCTCAACATCTATCTTCCAAGCAGTGAATTAAATTGTAATACTGTCCAAATTTAGATTAATTGTAAATTGTTGACTGGAGTACAGCACATTCTTCTATCAAATAGCATCAAAAGAACAAATATCTTAGAAGATCTGCATGAAGCAACACCAGAGGCGATTGCCTACATAGCTGAATTGAACATCCAATTAAGAGGCCACTACTGTACCCCTATAGAAGTTTTATATATAAATTGCATGGATTGTGTGTATATGTTTAGTTCTCTTTGTCAATATTCCCTTCATACACTAAATAATAATAAGAACAAAAAACAGGCTAGTTAACTTAGCTGTTCCTTCATCTCCTAATTGTTCAGGTGTTTTACCCCATTTTTAAAACATGCCATCAGCTTTAATTTTCATGGATGGGGATATTGACTGGCCATCACATCTTTTTACACTTGCACTAAACTAAATTACTTTTTGAAGTCTGCTATTTTAATTATTCTTCAGCAAAAGTAACAAGGCAAGACACATTGGAATTGTCAATGTGATTTTTATGACATGTACTAATTGCTATCTAAACAACAGTAACTATCATAAAAAGGGTGCTCACAGGATGAATGAGCCAGAAATGTTTATAAACTCTAATTATGATTCTAGCACAGATTGAACATAATGAACAAAAATTTGGAATTATAAATCTTATGATCACTCCCTTCAGAGACAAGCTACATTCACTACAGAAACAGTAACACTATATGGAAGAAAGATATAAATGCTTGAATAGTTTTGTTTCTTTATCTCAGTTTATTTTTCATGCTCACTTGAATAAATAGTAGAATGAGAGGATAACATTTCTAATAATATATTACTTTTTGTCACTTTGAGGGAAAAACAGTGTGATTGACTGTGGATTCTTCCCAGTAGTTTGTGCTAGAATTGAGGTTATAAGAAGGGTTATACAGCTGATGTCCTATGGATAGAAATTCTAAACCAGCATAAGTCCATGGGACATTGCCCAAGTTTGAATATTGCAACAACTGTGGTATTTCTCAGACTGCACTGATTTATGTCTTTCCATCACAAAATTAGACTACTTTTAGAATCAGAGGTTAAGAAATGAATTGCAAGTTATCACTTGCTAGATTAGCCAGGAAGGGTTTGATGATGATACTCAGATAAGAATGAGAATCATGCAGTAAATGGTTTTTCCCAGTGATGTACAGAAATAAATATTTTAAACAGGCAGTATAGAAAGAATACTAATAGCCAGGTAAGCAAACAAATGAATCAATCATCAGACAAATTAACCTTGAGTTCACATTTCAGATACAACTATCAGGCTCAAATTATCATATTTTAGACACATTATACAAAGATCTAGCTCTCTTGAAAATGTATAATGCTGGAAAAGTTGGAAGGAAATAGAACAGCAACAAATTAGCCAACAGGATGGATTTGGAGTCTCTTTTCAGCACAATGAGAAGGAGCATATCAGGTAAGACCAACGCCCCTTCTCTATTGTGCTGAGGCGGAGAATCAAAGAGTGGGTCTCAATCTGGGCCTAAGATCCTGCCTCAGTATGTAATTGCTGATGAACCCTTCTACCAAAGGCCGCATGAGCCGCTGCAAAGGCATCTAACTTATAATATCTGATGAAAGGATAAGGGGAAGACCAAGTAGGTGCTTTGCAGATATTCTCAATGGAGCTTGGGTAGACCAAGCTGCTGTAATAGTA
Source organism: Myanophis thanlyinensis (assembly GCA_017656035.1). Classification (NCBI taxonomy): domain Eukaryota; kingdom Metazoa; phylum Chordata; class Lepidosauria; order Squamata; family Homalopsidae; genus Myanophis; species Myanophis thanlyinensis. Next base: position 2,455 of record JAEANM010003776.1, read on the forward strand.
GGGCTCATAGTCGAATGTGCCATTATGCATCTAGGGGCCTTTAAAGTTCTGAGACTAATAAGCCTTTGCTATGCATGCCTTGAGCCATCGGCCTATGGTTGCTGATGATATCCTCATGCCTAGATAAGAGAGGTGAAATGCCACAAAGAGGGACTCTGATTTCCTGATTGTAGCCATCCTCCTGATGTAAATTTTAAGGGCTCTGTGAACATCTAATGTATGCCAGTCTTTTTCTCTAGTATGAACTGGCCTTGGGCAAAAATCAGGTATGCTCAGCTCCTGGGCCCTGTGGAACCAAAAATTCACTTTTGGGATGAAATAAGAGTCTAATCTAAGGACCACCCTGCTGGGGTGAAAAATGAAGAGATCCTCTCTGACAGACAAGGCTGCTAGCTCTGAGATATGTCTAGCTGATGTGACCTCTACTAGAAAGATTACCTTGAGGGAAAGGAAATGTAAACTGGTAGTGTGTAGGGGCTCAAATGGAGCTATGGTGAGGGCCCGCAGCACTTTGGTTGGGTTCCAAGTTGGATACAGGTACACTACCAGTGGTTTAAGGTTGGAATCCCCCTTTAAAAATCTGCAGACCACTGGATGTAGAGAAGGAGTCTCTCTTTCTGCACTTCAGAACTGTGGAAATGGCTGCTACCTGCGTGTGCAAGTTGTTGGGAGAGAACCCCTTGTCTAACCCCTCCTGAAGAAAGTCCAGGACCTAGGCAATGGATGCAGCAGTAGGATCTACTTGCATCTTGGAACACCATGAAAAAAAGGCCCTCTGAGTTGTGTCATAAATTTGATTATGGTACAGCCTCCTGACAGCCTGGATTGTCTAAATGATCCTGTTAGATAAGTTGTCTTGGCTCAGAGCCTGTCGCTCAACCACCAAGCAGTCAGCTGTAGCCACCCTGGGTGTGGTGTATCAGATTTCCTTGGTGGAGAATTAGATGGTCCGATGGAATTCACCAAGGTCTGGAAGTTGACAGACCTATCAGATCTGTGAAACATGGCCTTCTGGGCCAATGTGGGACCACAAGTAATATCTTATCCCTCTCTTCCAATGTCCTCCTGATCACTCCAGGAATGAGCGGAAGTGGAGGAAAAGTGTAAAGTAGTCCTGGAGGCTAAGGGCTGCAGAGGGTTTCAGTCCCCTGAACATGAAATTGGTTGAAGAACCTGGGCAGCTGGTTGTTCAAAGGGGCTATGAACAAGTCTACCACCAGATTGCTGAATCTCACAACTATGTCCCTGAAAAGGTCTGGATGGACTTGCCACTTTGCATGGTCCATGCTAGTTCAGCTGAACCAGTCTGCCACTGGATGTTTGCTCCTCCCAAAATATGTTGAGCCGTGGGGGAGATTAGCTGTGTTTCTGCCCAGTGGCAAATGGTGTGCACTTCTCTCATGAGTGATTGTGTGTGCCCCCTTGTCTGTTGATGTGTGCCTTGGTGGCCACACTGTTGGTCATGACCATGACATTGAGACCTTGAATCTTGTTCTGGAAGTGTCTGAGTGCCAGATGAACTGCTCTTAGCTCCAGCCAGTTTATGTTGTGAGCCAGGTCTGCTGGGGACCACTGGCCCTGGATCATGAGTGCTGCCAATTGCACCCCTCAGACAAAGAGGCTTGCATCAGTGGTGATAGTCATGTGCACCGGTTCCTTGAAGATAGATCCTTCATTATCGCCTCTGATCTCCACCAGCACAGGGAATGAATCACCTCTTGAGAATCATGTACCTTGGTTTGTGCATTGCTGCAGCTGGACTGTTGAAAGGGAAGAAGGAACCATTGAGTGGGTCTTGCATGAAGCCTTGCCCATGGAACTATGCCTACATAGGAGATCATTTTGCTGAGCAATTGTGACAGCTGTGCTATGGAAACCCTTGGTCTCTAACTGACCTGGTATATCAGGTCCCAAAGGTTGTCCTGTCTTTCCCCGACTGGAAAACTTGAAATAATCTTGTGTCGATGATCACGCCCAGGTGTTGAAGGTGGGTCATTGGTGAGAGATGATTTTTGTCCATTTTGATTAGAAATTTGATGAGCCTGGAGAATGTCAATGGTTACTCGAATGTCCCTCAGCTCCTGATGGTAGGACAAGGACTGGATAAGTATATCATCCAGGTAACACTGAATACTGATGGGAATGGCTCTGAAATGAGCTGTCAACGCTGCCAGAACTTTGGTAAATGCCCTGGGGGCCAAGGAAAGTCTGAACGGAAGAGCCCTATACTGTAGGTGTCTGCCCACAGAACAAAACTGGAGGAAGAATCTGTGTGCTGGAAGAATGGGAATGTGTAAGTACGCTTCTGAAAGGTCTGTAGATGCCAGGAAGTCAGCTTTCCTGACACTCTCCAGGATAGAGTGGAGAGAGTACATCTTGAAGCATCGGTATTTGAGATGCACATTTAATCTATTGAGCTCTAGAATGACTCTCCATCCCCTCCAAGGCTTTCAGCAGTATGAATAGGATGGAATAAAACTCAATTCCCTGCTGATTTATCAGAACCCTCTCCAATGGCCTCAATGTCCAATAAATGCTGTATGGCCTCCTACATGAGACCCTGCTTTGTGAGGTTCACATGGACAAAGATGATGTTGGTCCTACCTGATACGCTCCTTCTCATTGTGTTGAGCAGAGAATCCAAGAGAATGAGTTAATGCCTCCTGCTGATCATGTGACTGAGTTGACCAATCAAAACTCCTTGTCCCTGCTGGTACTTTCCCAGTTTCCGGCGAACGATATCGAGTGACACTTGCAGCTCCAACCTCTGTAAAGAGAAAAAACTTCTACCCCCCCCCCAACACTAACCACAAGGAATTAAGGGTGAGTTTGGATTCTCTGCTCAACACAATGAAAAGGAGCATATCAGGTAGGACCAACACCCTTTCTTCATTGTGGATTGGACAGAGAATCCAAGAGAATGAGACTTACCAAAGCTTTACATCCCAGGATGCGACATAACTACCTGTAGATTGTTTCAGTGAAGCAAACATGCTGCAGGACTGTATGCCCAAGGCAGCATCCATTAAGGTAAATACGCCCAGCATACAATGCCTGATGACTGGACATGGCTAAGCTCATGTAGCAGTCCTACCTAAATCACGAATGTAGATAGTGATGCTCAAGAAAAAATTCCATGGCAACCTTTCACGTGGAAAAAGGCCATGATTCCCTTTGGGACTGTTAGGCTGAGTGTCTATACCCTTGGTAATACCTGAGCTAAATCATGTCCCAATGGTTGGGGATGTGACCTTCAGTCCCAAGGATGATAAGAAGGAAAACAGGTGAACAACAAATCAAACTTCCAAATCTTTGCTGTCTACTCAGCAAATATATCCTCAAAACCCTGCCTGCTTTCTGCAAATGCCAGTCCCTCTCCCTGGGAATGCCCAGGTGTAGGTCAATAACCTGGCCAAATTCATTCCAGGGAAGGACATAACCAGGAGGTGGCCCACAGTTCTGAGTGGGGCCCCAACCAATTGCTACTCAGTAGGGAGGGAAGATGCATAAATCCTGGAAAAAAACTCCAGACCTCATCAATATATGTTAAGAAAGGTTACATGTGGTCCTCAAAACACCAGGTGGATCAGATTTTTCACGTCGCCTCATAACTGTGGTTCGAGGAATTGTTTGTGGAAAAACCGGTCCCCAAACGGTTGAAAGATACCATCCTGGACCTGGGTGGATCTGGGGACCTTGTTGTAGAAGCAATGTGTCCAGGCCAATTGGCCATGTCCCCATACCAATAGGGGCCAACTGGTCCATCACCCAGACAAATGGGCATCAGCCAAAGTCACTCTACTAGGCCATGCAGCACCATACTGATGAGAGAAGTAATCCCGGCAGAGTAGGAAAGGCAGAAAAAGCTACCTTTGGGCCAGATACTGGGCCAGACGCCTCTGGATACAGCTGCTATCCTGCCTGGACCAGTTGTGTGCAACTGAGCCACTCCTCCGTTTGTATCAACACACCTGAGATCCAATATCTCCTGATCGTAATCCAGTATCACCAGGGTAACACACTCTCAGATTGATCCAGTAGAACCACAGTTCACTCTCTGACCATGACCCCCAGTCCTTGGGCCTCCAGGGGACCAAGTGCGCTCTCCCCCTTGTATGGTGGCAAATGTGTCAGCAATGACCTGGATCTAGAATGGCAGCCTAACGTGTTGCCCTTGCCATCTGCCATTGTAGGAGCTGAGGACCTGAACTGGAACTGTGATCCTGTGAAGAGGACACTGGTGCCTCAGCATAGGGCTGGAAAGTGGCATCATTGTAGAGGCCCTGTCTATCACTTCCCCTAAGGACTATATAGATGATATGAGCCTCCCCAGTAACTGGGACCCTTAGCATCAAGGAGTCCAAGTCCTGACTCTGCACCTATTGGGATAATGCCTTTGAACTGTCCAACCTGTCCCCCTGTAGAAACCTGTAACATATAATCAGGCGATATGATGATGCCCAGGAGCTGAAAGCAGGTAGCGGGAGCCAATCTCACTGTGAGTCAGTAACTAGAAAACACTGGTTTTGCAAGGCTCTATATTCCACCGGATATCCCCGAAGGTCAGGTGGAAGGTGGAATTTGAATGGGGACATATACAGGAACCGACTGGGACTGATCTGAGGAGTGCCGCTAACTAAGGCAAAAGTCTTACATTAAATCTGATGCCCCTGCTTAGAGAACCCAGATTGAAGGGAGTGCTTCCACTAAACCTACTGCCCACCTTCAGACCCTTCTTATCTAGGAGGGGTTGGAAAACCAATGATCAGAGATAAATCCTCCTAAAGTACAGGTGCCATCTTCTGGGTTGATAAATGGTGATGGATTGTTAGGATTAGAGTTAGGACAATGGAAGGGGCTATGATTGCTTACACAGGGCGTTTAAAGAAGTTACTGCCTCCCGCACCTCTGAATAGCCGTCTATTTGGCACAGACTGCCTATACCTGTCCCTAAATGGTTCCTGCGGCCTTTCCTGGCATCCCTGGAATGGTCTTTGTACTGTTGCAGGATATGGAGTAGTGGAATGGAAATCGGATCTTCCCTGATAAGGCTGGAATCTCGGAGGTTTTCTCTTGTCCCGGGAAGGCAATATCTTACATTTATCCCTATCCTCAATCAACAAACGATCAATAGTTTCTCCAAATAGCCTATCCCCTTGTAGTGGAGCTGTGGCCAACCTTTATTTGGATTTAATGTCTGTCTGCCAGTATCGGAGCCAGAGAAGTCTCCTGGTTGCAACCGCTGACCCCATCACACTGGCTGTGAATTTGATGGAGTCTAACATGGCATCAGCTGAAAACTCAGTTGCCGCAATGATTTTGTTCATATCCTGATTTAATTTAATATCCTGAACCGGTAGTCGTTCCTGTAACTGACGAAGCCACATCAAGGTAGTGCAATTAAAGAAGGTAGCCCTAACTGCCCACACCGCTGAACAGAGTAAAGACTCTGCCCTGCGTTCTTCAGACTTCCAGCCCTCAGTAGGGTCACCTGAAGTAGTCAAAGGAGAAATTGGGTAAGATACAGCTTCCTCTACTTGTGGAAGTTGCAAAATGTCAGACAGCTCCTTATCAGGCTGATAAAATCTTTTCTCTGATGTGCTAGAGGTGACCTTGGAACCAGGTTTATCCCACTGCCTCTTAATCGTGTCTAGGACCACCTGGGGGTAGGGTATCTCTTCATTATTGGGAACAGGTGTGGAGAAAAGTGGGTTACCACCCTTCTTGGTGTCCTGTTCCATGGACTCAGGAGCCCAATCAAGGTCTGCTGTGGCCCTGGCTTTGCAAAGCATAGACCTGAACAGTCCTGGAGGAAAAAGGCCCATAACAGAGGGGAATATCAGGGGACAGATTCTCATCCTCAGACAAGTCTGTTCCCCTAATCTCACCCTCCTCTGAGGCAGAATCCTAGCCTCTCTCTGATATTGGCCACGAGCTTGAAGGCCATATGTCAGGGTCTGAGGAAACCCTGTGTGGTGGAGGTTCTCCGGCAGGCATGGCCATGCCATGTGTGGAGACCGCGTGAGGCACAGCCTAATGCATGGAGACAAAACCTTGTGACATGGGCAAAAGGAGTGAACCTTTAAGATCAGAAACTACCTCAAGGAGACCCTCATTGCTCCTAAGTTCAGCAGCCATAAATGTGAAGGTAGTTCTGGGCAACTGAGGCCTTGCAGGAGATCTGCAACTCAGAGGAGAATGATCAGGTGACAGATGTCTATTATTGAAAAGCTGTGGCACTTGGGGCTCCTCCACTGAATTTGGTGTAGTACCATCTGTTTGAAAGGCCATTCTCATTGTCACCTTCGAAAATTCTCTCTCCAGGGCCTTCTGGCACCTAGCTGCCTCCTTGTCCTCCAATTTGGAGGAGGTCTGCTTTAGAGCTCTGGCCTTGATCCCATCTGAGGCTGCTTTGGTAGAAGAATTTTTGGGGTTCCGCGACATGGACTTTGATTGGATGATCACTGGGGGAGGAGTATCCAATTCCTCCATAACCTCCTGTACTTGGGGCCAGTCACTCATATTGTGCAATGCTTGGCACGTACAGCCAACAGCCCCTGAGGTCCTGCTCAGGACTGTTTTTCACTTCAGGATGCTCAAAGGGTGATATAAGGAGTATACGCTTGATACCTCTTGAAGAACTGAAACATTAATTTCACAAGTGACTACAAGGAGGAGCTAAGCTGAAGTCCAGTCTGTGGCAAAAAAAGGGAACATAAAAATACCACATTTTTACTAGTTGGATCAGGCACTAAACTTTGGTCAGAATAGAAGAGATTAACCACGCTAACATTCCTGGAAGCATCAGAAGGATGCAAGAAATGAAAAAGTAAAAAAAAATGTCCCCAAACTCAGGAGAAGAGAGAAATGGGGGGAGAGAAGGGCTGTGTGCAAATGCCCTGATACCCACCATTTGCACCCTTTCCCTAATTGGCTTCCTTTCGAGCCTTTTACTGTGTTCCTCTTCCCAGAGGCCACTAAAAATGGCACCTCGGAGGATAACTGTGAAGATAGCCCCCACAGTCCTCCCAGAGCCACGTGAAGTCTCCTGTGCTCTATTTAGTGTCCAAGAGCAAGACCAACAGTCAGGGGAATCCAATATTACAACTGAGAGAGGGAACTCCCTCTGCCAGCCAGCCACTATCACAACACAATCTCTGCTGTCTGTATGTAAAAACAAGGGGGTAGCGGCCAAACCGGTCTCCCCCCAGTGGGAATTTAGTGCTAAATCCTCTGCCTTGCCTGCTCTGCGCAGCTGACAATGAGCCCTTCGAAACGAGAAGCGGAGGAAAAAAACACTTTCCAGTAATGCAGGCTGTTGGGGGGGGGGGGCGATCTTCACTCCCGACGAACAGCTGCAAGATAAAAACAGAGGAAAAAGGCACTTTTCATGCAGGCAGGCTGTTGGGGAAGGTGATCCTCACTCCCGATGTACAGTGGCTCGAGAAATAGAAAAAAAGGCACTTTGTGGCAAGGCAGGCTATGGGGGGGGGGGGCGATCCTCACTCCTAATGAACAGCCGATGAGTGCAGATCGGCCTTCCCTCAAGGGAAGAGTCACAATCCCAGCAGCCTCCCTGAATATTTTTATGAGCAATTTGCTGACCTTAAAGGAGAATCCAAGAGAATGTGGAAATGCACTTCTGGAGCTGAGAAATTTCCCTGCAGTCACGATCAGACTGAGCCAGAAACTGGGAAAGTACCAGCAATGACATGGTGTTTTGATTGGTCGACTCGATGAGTCATATACTCAGCAGGAGGCATTAACTCATTCTCTTGGATTCTCTGCTCAACCCACAATGGAGAACAATGCATGAAATGCCTTTGAGGGGTGAAGATAAATTCCAGAGATAGTCCTCTCTTGATCATACTGATGACCCACTTGTCTGAAACTGTCTCCTCCCACTGTCTTACAGATAGATCTAGCCTACCACTGATGGGAGGATTGGAGGAAGACTTATTTTGAGTGGTGGAAGGGGTGATCTCTTGCCCCTTGAAATGGATGCTTGCCCTGATTCTGTACCAGTCTCTGTATCCTGTTCTGTCCTGATCCAGACACCTGAAGTAAGGTCTCTGCTGAATCTCAGGTCCGGGCTCTGTAGGACGGAACACAGGCCTATGGTAGTATGAAGTTGGCCAATGCTCCGATCTCCTATACTGGGATGGGAAAACCTTTTTCTTATCCTTGTTTTCCATTAGCAGTGTATCTATGGCCTCCCCAAATAGCTTGTTGCCCTGGAATGGGGGCAATGCTAGCCTCCACTTAATCCTCATGTAACCTGCCAGTGGTGTAGCCATAGAAGACAACAGGATGCCACAGAGGATGCCATGGCCCTGGAGGGAAACTTAACAGTGTCCAGAGTGGCATCAGTAGAAAACTCAGTTGTAGCAATCACCTTGTTGATATCCTACTGCAATCTGGTATCCTCCACAGAGAGCCTGTTTTGCATTTGATGGAGCCACAAGGTAGTACAGTTGAAAAACGTTGCAGCCGAAGCCACTCTGACCGCCCAGGCAGCGGTCTGATAAGAATTGCAGAGGGTTAGTTCCGCTATCCCATCCTCAGCTCTGAGACCCTCTGCAGTATCACCTGATATTGGGAAGGAGAGGTTAAGGCAATCACAGGCTCATCTACCCCTGGAAGCTGAAGAGCCTCTGAGAGCTCGTCCTCTATGTGATAGAACTTCCTAAGTTATAACTAGGGGAAGCCAGAGATCCTGGGTTATACCATTGCTTCTTGATCACATCCATGACTAATTGAAAGCTGGGAATCTCCTCACTCTTTGTCACTGGAACTGAGAATAAAGGGTTACCCTGTGTCAGATGAAGGGGGTAGGGACCCCTAAATTAGCTGTGGCCTTGGCCTTGTGCAGCAGAGATTTAAAGAGGTCTGGAGGAAACATATCCACAAAGGCTGGAGGGTCTGGTGTGAGGTCCTGTGTGCCTTGCCTCACCCCCTGCACCCTGGGTGGGCAGGGTCTTAATTGGGGCTAATATTGTAGGTGGGGCTTAATTTTATTGCATGAACTGAAAAATGTGATAGGGCTGCTTTTCTAGGTGGGGCATCTTTTGGGAGAAACACGGTACACAAACACACCACACACACACACACACGCCTCAAAAAAATTCCAGGTAGGGACTCAGGGGGCATTAATCACTCCTGTGTTCCTAGAAATGAAATGGAACTGAATGGAGGTGTAAAAGTATGCTCCAGCGATGCATACTCCTGGGCAGTGACTCAGCCGCTCTGTCTGACTCTGCTTGCAGTTAATGAAGAACAGGAAGGTGTGGGCATGTTTGGTGTGAATGCAGCTGCCTTGGAGCTGCTCTGAGCCTGTTTGCAAGTGTGGCCATTTCTAAAGAGTCAGGCACTTTGCAAAGCAGCAAGGTTTCCCAGGCAAGAAAGCTAGCCTGGCTGGTGGTTTGGGCCAAAGTCGTAAATGCTGTTGTAACCATGCAGACCAAACTGACACCCTGCTGGTCTTTTCAGAGCACTGTGGTCAGCCAGGCAAGCCAGAATGGCCAGCGAGTTTTTCGGATGGCTCCCCTTCCCTTCGGCAGGTCAGAGCAGAAGAGGCAGTCAGTTTAAAGCGTAGGCACCATTTTCAGTTGAAGCCTTAAGTGCCTGCCTCTACGCTGCCTTCTCCACCCAGGGAAAAGCTTTACAAGTCAAAATGGCTCCTTTGCTAATTTTTGTTGCCTGCTGGCAAGCAGAAAGGCAGTTTATCTTACTGTGTCCCTTGTGCTGTGAGAATCCAAGAATGAATCAGTATGTCCACAGAGCTCAAAGGAAAAGTTCTAACTGATCATAGACTCAGTTGAAAACTGGTAGGCAAGCCAAGAAGTGAGGCGTGGTTTTCAGTTGATTGACTGAGTCTACATGATCAGATGGACAGAGTTAACCCCATTCTTGGATTCTCTGCCTCAGCACAACTACGCTGTGTGGACAATTAGAGTGACAAAACCAATGTGAAGTAAATAAATAGTATTACCATTACAGTGAAGAACAACTCTGCCCTGAATCTAAAACTAAACAAAGGCTTTTATAAATCATAAATCTTTCACAGTATTTCTGCCAAGATCAGGGTAGTTCACTTTGGAAAAAGAAAATGGAAGAACAGCTTAAGGGCAAACAATTTCATGTTTTAAAATGTCAGTCTTTAAAGACAAGACTTAAAATGATAACGATAAAGATGGTAAAAGAGAATGTGGGCATCTGCCGGGGGCATGTACATATTGTGTATATTGTGACATGATGCAAATGACATGAATTACGGTTCAAACCATTTGCATGATGGTATATATATCTATATATTTCCCAATGCCTGTGAAAGACAGTGTAAGGGAGACTATTGGCTCTGGATTTCCTCTTCTTAAAATTTTAAATGTTCCTTGCTTTAAATATTTTCACTATTTATGCATTACATTATTTTTATTCACTATATGCAATTTTTTCACAGCGTGTTTCATTTTGTAATTTTAAATAAAAACATCCTTTTTATTCTTTCTATAAACTGGGTTCTATTGGATGAGATCCACTGCCATATGAATGCATGAATACATTTATGTTTAAACTGTGCGTTCAAAACTGTTTTTCTTTTGCAAAAACTAACACACACACACACACACATTCATTCTTGATTTATATGGTCATATTTTTTTCTACCTTCTATTTATGTCACGTAACAAAATAATATTTTCAATAGATTTCATTCATACATTGATTGTGTATATGTTTTCCTCCAAAACCCATCTCTGTTTATTTGATTATCACCATGCATTGGAATATAGTCTCCAGATGTATCCTCAATAACATAAGTAAATTACAGTGGTAACCTGTACTCATCAATAGGTTCTGGGAGGCACGATGAATATCAAAACCAATCAGTACCAAACAATTTTTTCCCATAAAGAATAATGTAATGCAGGGGTGTCAAAGTCAATTTCATTGAGGGCCTCATCAGGATTGTGTTTGACCTCAGAATGCCGTGGTGGGAATGGCCAGCTGTCAAAGTTCCACAGCAATGCAATCAGAACTCCAAAAAGACAAAGTCCAAGGCATAAGATTTTATTGAAGACATTGTTCTGGTACAGGCTGTAGAAATCCCGAATCTAAAGATTCCTGGGCTTTCTTCACTCAAGTAAAACTGAAAGTTCCACCCCAGTAATTATCACATGTTAATATCCCTCCAACCATTTCAAAAAGAAACCCAAAGACCTCTTAAGACACTTCCGATCGCAGGTGCGAAGTGTCCAGAGAAAAGTTCTCATGAGAACCAGACATAAAGGAATGAAAACAAGATAACAATTCTGAGTTGCCATTTCCAACTCCCCCTTCGCCCTCTCAGTGATCTTGCAATAGAGAAAGAGTAACTGTGTCAAGATCTACATGGCCCTGACTTTTACTATATAAAATGGCCAATATACTACAGTAGAACTCCCCCCAATAAAATGTCCTTTGGGATCTTGACAGGCTGCTCCCTCTTCTTCAAAAGACGTTCCCCTGTAAAACAAATATCTATTTCCTCCCATAGAACTCAACAACCCTTCCCCCCTCCAGGAGGGCCCTTGGTCTTATTAGGGAACTCCTCATGAAACTTAGCCTATCCTCATGAAACTAGCCTATCTGCGCTAATGTTATGACTTTTCACCCAGGAAGCTTCGGACAAAGGGTATCCTTTCCACTGAACTAGATACATTAAAACGCCCCATAAAATCTTTGAGACCAAAATCTTCTTCACTTTGTAATGTCTCTGCCCTTGTAAGACCACAGGACTAGGAGGCGCAGGAGCAGGAGGTCTGGTTGGCGATTCCACTCGTTATTTGAGTAAACTGCTGTGGAACACTGGATGCACTTTGTCCAGCAACCGGAGAAGGCTAAGCTGCACAGTCACTGGGTTTATTATCTTCACGATTGGAAAGGGGCCCAGGGACTTTGGTCCCAGTTTCTTGCTTGGTATCTTTAACTTTAGATACTTTGTTGATAAATACACTTTTTCCCCTACTCGGAAAGGAATGGGATCTGAGCAATGTTTGTTGGCTTGCTTTTTGTATGCTTTAGCAGATTTTTTCAAAGCTGCCTTAGTTTTCTCCCACCCTTCTCTCACAAAGTCCATCCATTCTTGCAAGGACATAGAAGAAGGGGGCGATTGTGGCAGTTCCTGCATTGAGACAAAATCTACACCGATGGTTATCTGGAACGGCGTGAGACCAGTGCTACTGTGGACAGCATTGTTGTAAGCAAATTCAGCAAACGGCAGAAGATCTGACCAGTTGCTCTGCTGGTAGTCCACATAGCAATGTAAATATTGCTCCACTAGGGCATTCAAGCATTCTGCAGTGCCATTCGTAGCTGGATGAAATCCGGAACTGAGTCCTTGGGTTATTCCTATTGACTTCAAGAACTGCCTCCAAAACTTTGCCGTAAACTGGACTCCTTCGTCAGAGATTATTCACTTTGGGGCACCATGGAGTCGATAAACATGCTGGACAAGTAATTTGGCTAGCTTCTTTGCTGTCGAAAGTCTGGAGCAAGCTACAAAATGGACCTGCTTGGAGAACAAATCAATGACAGTCCAAATGACCGTCTTCCCATTACTCACAGGAAGATCCACAATTAAGTCCATGCCGATTTCCTCCCATGGCCATGAAGGTTCGGCAACGGTCTACAGGAGGCCAGGTGGTTTTCCTGGCCTCCCCTTCATGGTGGTGCAGACCACAAAGCTTTTTTACATAGTCCTCTACCTCCGATTTGAGGCGCGCCCACCAAAATTGTTTGTGCACTAAATGGAGTGTTTTCAGGAATCCAAAATGACCTGCTGACTTTGCATCATAGCAGCACTCTAAGACTTTAATACGCAGACTCGGGACATATATCTTCATGCCTTTCCATGCCAGTCCATCACCGATTGTGAGGGAGTCCTTGTTGTCCAGAAACGAAGGATCAGTGGTCAAGGCAGCGATGATGTCCCCTGTGAGTCGGTGGCGGTCACCTGGAGTGTGTTGTCGTGCTTGCGCTCAAGGGATTACCTGAGCGGCTTGATGCAAGGGGGGTAATAATGGTTGAATTACCTCCTCTATCTGGCTGTTGAACTGTGGCTTCCGAGACAGTGTCAGCTAAAATGTTCTTCCCCCCTGGGATATGCTTTAGCTCGAAGTCAAATTGCTTAAAGTATTGGGTCCATCGCACCTGTTTGGGAGACAATTTTCTCAACTTTCTCAATGCTTCCAGGTTCTTGTGATCAGTCCACACCTGGAAGGGAATTTTGCTGCTTTCAAGGAAATGTCTCCAAGAGAGTAAGGCCCAATGAATGGCATAAGCTTCTTTCTCCCAGACTGCCCACCTCCGCTTGGTGTCAGTTTCTTGCTCACGTATGCACACGGTTGTAAGTGGCCCTGGAGGTTTTCTTGGAGAAGAACTGCGGCAACGGCGATGTCACTAGCATCCATTTGAATGACAAAAGGCCTCTCTGGATCCTGGTGCTGAAGAACCGGCTCCTTCATGAAGAGTTGCTTCAGCATCTCGAACGCTTTTTGGCATCTCATTGTCCATTTAAGCGGCTGGGTGGGCTGTGCTTTGGGGCTTCCTTCCCCCATTTTTAGCAGTTCAGTAAGTGGCAGGGATACTTGGGCAAAAGCAGGGATAAACTGGCGGTAGAAGTTTAGAATCCCAGAAAACTTTGTAACTGTCTCCGAGTTCAGGGTGGCTGCCAATCCAACACTGCCGAAACTTTCTTTGGGTCCATCTCGATTCCACCGCTGGAAATTCTGTAGCCCAAATAGTCTATTGCCTTGCAGTGAAACTCACATTTTGAAAGTTTCATGTACAATTTGGCCGCAAGTAATTTTTTAAGCACCTGTCGAACTAATTTCACATGTTCTTTGAGGGTCTCACTTAAGATAAGAATGTCAGCCAGGTAGTCCAGGACCCCCTGATACAGGTGCTCATGCAAGACTTCATTTATCAGTTGCATAAAGACAGCGGGCACCCCTTGCAGACCAAACAGCATCACTTTAAACTGGAAACTCCCTAGCGGGCAGTTAAACGCTATTTTCCATTCATCTTCTTCCCGAATTCGCACACAGTAATAGGCTTCGTGCAAATCCAGTTTGGTGAAGACCTTTCCCTTTGCTAAATCATTTAGCAACTCTTTTATAAGAGGGAGGGTCTCATTGACCCATCTTTCTTTTCACGGAAGAGGACAGGGGCTGCTACTTGGGAGTTTGCTGGTTGGATGAAACCATGGGCCAAGTTCTCATAGATGTATTTCCTCAATTCGGTCATCTCCTTAGACACCATGGAATACATCTTGGGTTTGGGCAAGGTGGCTCCAGGCACAAACTCAATTGCACAGTCTGTGGGGTGGGGTGGAGGGAGCACATCGCATTCCTGCTTGCTAAACACTTCTGCAAGGTCCCAGTATTCTGGCGGCACTTCTGCCAGATTGGGGATGGCCTCAAGGGTGGTTGCTGCATTCTCCCCTTTTTGCATCGCCCGTCGAGGGTACTGGAGGTTAGGAAGGCCGTTCGCTGGCAGCGGATCGAGACCTGGAGTTATTTTCAGTTTCCAGAGGCTTTTCTCCCACGTGATGGTGTGGCTCCATTTGTCCATCCAGGCTAGTCCCAACATCAGGGGGTCAGTCATCTTGGGGGCCACCACCAAGGAGTTGATTTCCCAGTGATTGCTCAATTCTAAGCGGAGCGGTTCAGTCATTAAGGTGGCTGATGCACCACCCATCAGAATTCCGTTGGCTTGCTCAAAACATATTGGCCAGGGAAGGGGCTGGATGCAAATGCCTAGTTCCTCAACTATCGCTTGGCTCACCATGCACCTTGTGCAACCCATGTCTAAGAGGGCATCTAGGCTTTTATGTTTCCCTGTCCTAGGGACAGCTAAGTCAGCCTCAAGTAGGAAAGGAGGGACATCCACACTCGCCATCAGATCGTCGCTCACATCCTCATCGCTCAGCTCGGGACTGTTTGGAGGGGTCAGCAACTCCACTTCCTTGGCCATTGATTTGAGGGCTTGTTTTGCGGCCTCCTTGGGTTTTCACGTTGGAGCTTTCTTTGGTTTCATTGCAGCCCCTTGCTTCGCAAATGGAACAGGGGCTGGCGAGAGGTATTTGTAAGCTCAGCGGCCCATCTGGCTGCATATAAAGCACATCTGCTATGTGCTGGGCCCGGGGGTCAGGCAAGGGGCCTGCGTCACTGGTCGCTGGGCTGTGGTCTTCTGCGCCAGCTTTGCTGCTGGAGCCTTCCAATGGGGGTACATCTTGAGGTGCATCGCCACAGTTAGGTGATACCAGTCATGGATCCGCTCAGGAGCTCCTCGAATTCCACAAGCCTTGCGAAGCTCCAGATCCAGGCCCTTTTTATAATAGTGAATCAATACGCGATCAGGCCAGTCTCGGAGTTTCCCAGCCACCCGGCAGAATTCCCAAATGTAGTCCTTCGGGTGCCTACCTCTCTGCTTGATCGCCTTGATTTCTGCTTCTGCTTCTTCCCTTTGTGCAGTATCTTCAAAACGCTCACTCACCACTTGTACAAAATTGTAGAAGTTGTCCAGTTCAGGTGCTTCTTGCTGGTTCATCTCGGCCACCCACTCTGCAGCTTCTCCTTCATTCATCGCATGGGTAATGGCAACCATCATCTCACATTCGGTGGCATAACGATGCCCGTATGCATCGAAATGCAGACGGATGCTGTTCAAGAAGTAGGCCAACTTTGCCGGGGTCCAGTCGAATGTCACCTTGAAGGGGGGTGACCTTGGTGCTGCGAGCAGCATTCGTGGCACCAGCTGGACCTGTGCATGCTATGGCCCTTGCGGCTGCGCCAGGGGTGAAGGTGCCCAAGCCGGCTGTGCTGGGCCCCACTGGCACTGGACCCATCCTTGCATAGAGGATACCTACCTATCCTTGGGTAGAAGGCCCAACCTGGCAGGATCTGCGCTGCAAGTGGGAGTCGAGGCACCTGTCAAAATCCCAGGGACTGGCAAAACCTCCGATGGCTTCCGCAGCTGGTGAGCCTGGCAGGGAGGCCTCCTGAAATGCTCTGGATCCAGACCAGGGCTGCACTGCCCTGATCACTGCCTCTCCGCTGGCTTGTGGGAAGAAGGATAATTTTGGAGGGGGAAGCGCCCATTCAGCTGATGGTCCGGCCTGAAATTGAGACACACTCCCCACATATAGGTGCTCCAGCTGCTCCTGAAGGCTTCCCACGGAGATGGCTTGAGTGGAGGGTGGAATGGCTTGGCTCCTTGTCTCCATTGCTTCAAAACTCGATCGCTCTCTCCAGACACACTGGTTGATGCAGCAGGAGAATCCCTTCCTCTGGGGCACCCCGCAGCCCCTGAGATGCCACCTGCACAGCAAATTGAGGTGGTTCCTCCTGGATGCTCGACCAAATCAACTGCCCCTTTGGTTGGGCTCCTTGCAGGAGTTCAGGCTCCGTGCCTGATTGTTGGCAGACTTGTCAAAGGCCACTGTCACTGCTCCCATAGGCGAACCCATGGCAGTGGTGCTTTTCTCTTCCATCTTCCTTGAGCTCTTTCGCAACCCAAGGCTACGGGAGAGTGTCGGGGCTCAAGACACCAGCCACCAAGATCAGAGGATTTTGCTTTTGTGGGATTCTGGATAATGTCAGGGTTCCACACAACATCAGCAATGCAATCAGAACTCCAAAAAGACAAAGTCCAAGGCATAAGATTTTATTGAAGACATTGTTCTGGTACAGTCTGTAGAAATTCTGAATAAAAAGATTCCCGGGCTTTCTCCACCCAAGTAAAACTGAAAGTTCCATCCCAGTAATTATCACATGTTAATATCCCTCCAACCATTTCAAAAAGAAACCCAAAGACCTCTTAAGACACTTCCCATCGCAGGTGCAGTGTCCAGAGAAAGTTCTCATGAGAACCAGACGTAAAGGAATGAAAACAAGATAACAATTCCGAGTTGCCGTTTCCAACTCCCCCTTCGCCCTCTCAGTGACCTTGCAATAGAAAAAGAGTAACTGTGTTGGGGTTATCTACATGGCCCTGACTTTTAAAATGGCCAATATACTACAGTAGAACTCCCCCCAATAAAATGTCCTTTGGGATCTTGACACCAGCTTGATGTCACTCCTGTTGTGGGCACCTGTGATGGACGGAATTCTATGCTCCATTTTTACTGACAGAGGGTTGTAAGAGGCCGTGGCAGCTGAAAACAGAGTTTGGAAGTCTGTTTTCACTGGCAGAAGCACAACGGGTTGATCCTTCTGTTTCCAGGATGGTCCCACAGGCCAGATCTAAGTACACCATGGGCCAAATCCAGCCCCTGGGCCTTGAGTTTGACACCCCTGATCTAGTGAGTCACAAGGCAGACAACATCATTGGGTACCAAACAAACAATGAGGACCAGAACAAAATTTTCACATGAAAATGCACTGAATACCAATTTTGATGAGTTTCAAAGCAGTTGAGTACCAACATTCAAGTGTAGTTCATATTCTAACATACATTAAGATTTTTCACATAAATAATCTATATTTTCACGAACTTGAAAGTTGATTAATTATTTATCAACTCACCCCAATAGAAACTTTCCCTTCTCTTAGTTTTACAAACTATAACAATTATTTTTCCCTTTTTTCATTGTACTATTAATGCACTGTTTACACCTCACATTTCATGTAGCAAATTTCCACAACTATTTCAGTAGCTCATTTATATTATGATCTATTAAAACATTATGCACATTACTAATAAAAGAATTCAGAGTTGAAGAAACAATACAAATATTCATGTCCTGATATCTTACAAAGTAAAGAGACCAGAAAATAATAATCCAAGAAAATTGCTTTTTCTGAAATTAGCCAAGGAAAAGAAAATAGTAACAACCTTTTTAATTCCAATGTATTATTATGGCTGCCATGGTAACTGCTCTTCTGATTTAAACTGCTTTAAGGGCATTTAGAACTCATTAAAGCATGTCAAAGTGATAGCTCTTTTTTGACTGAAATCTTTCTTTTAATCTATCAGATATAAAGGCAATGAAAATTTACCTGTTTCAGTCCTGACACAGAATACAATCTTGCCTTTTATTACTGTGACGTTTCATATAAAATATAGCTCATGTATTCCAGTTGTACTGGAAATAGCAAAAGAATTATTGTTCATCATTTAAGAATAAGAAGCCTAAGATTAAGAATGTCTGAAAAGCCTCATTCTCATTTTTGTTTAGGATGTGGGGAGGGAATTTAAGCTAATGTGAATTTAATTTTTACCATTAAAATATATTTGGGGACTTGGAATTCTTTGGTCCATAGAGAATTGCCACCTTTGGTCTTGGATGGGGTGGCACTGCCCCAAACAGACCCAGTGCATAATCTGGGGGTTCTCCTGGACTCTTAAGTTATGTTCAAAGAGCAGGTGGCAGTCGTGACCAGGAGGGCCCTTGTGAAACTATGGGTTGTGGACCAGTTATGCCCTTTCCCAGACCAACAAGCCCTACTCACAGTCACTTATGCCCTAGTCACCTCCCATCTTGACTATTGCAATAGGACTCTACATGGGACTACCCTTGAAAAACATCCAAAAGCTCCAGTTGGTTCAAAATTCAGCATGGTTTTGCACAAACTTGGTGTGTATATGTATCACCTTTCATGTGGGCATTAGTTGCTAATTTGCTTCCAGATGCAATTCAAGGTGCTGATTGTCACCTTTAAAGCCCTTCATGGCTTGGAACCAGGTTATCTGAGGGGCCGTCTCTTGCCAAATACATACACCAAGCCCACTAGAGCAGAGAGGCAAGTGATGTTGTGGATCCTATCCCCTAAGTAAGTACATCTGATGGGATCCAGAAAAAAGGCCTTCTCCATGATGACTCCCTCTCTCTGGAATATCATCTTTCCAGAAATTAGACTGGCCTTGAAGATGTGGTTTTTCTAGTGAATAATAGAGCCCATTAAATGGATGATATGAGTGTGTATTGTTGCCAAGGGGCAGGGTGAGAGTTATTATTTATAGTTTTTATTATTTTTATTCTTTCTATGTTCTGTTTTTAT
Organism: Myanophis thanlyinensis; assembly: GCA_017656035.1. NCBI lineage: Eukaryota > Metazoa > Chordata > Lepidosauria > Squamata > Homalopsidae > Myanophis > Myanophis thanlyinensis. The sequence continues at coordinate 21,495 of JAEANM010003776.1, forward strand.
TTTCTGTAAGCCACCTAGAATTGCCATGAGCAAGTAGACAACTACATAAATTTAAACAAACAAACAAAAAAAAAACCACAAACCAATATTGTATAACTGATATTGAAAAACCAGATTGGGGTTATGAGTTTAAACAAATATATGTATTTTGAAAGGAGTGAAAATTATTGTTAATCATTTCATTTTTCAATCATAGCAGTTGAAACTGATACTACGTCATAATATGAGCTTAATTTTAGGTCAATTGGAAAATAGGCACAAATCGGGTACCGAATTAAAAAGGGCGGTCCTAAAGCAAAAAAATGGAAAGACTCCTGGTCCAGATGGACTACCGGGGGAAATATTTAA
>JAEANM010003777.1:0-21842 GCA_017656035.1 Myanophis thanlyinensis
TCTTGATCTCTTCTAGGTAGGCTGTCTCGTTATTGTCAGAGATCAGGCCTACCACAATGGTGTCATCAGCAAACTTGGTGGAGTTGGTAGTGGCCGTGCAGTCATATGTGTATAGGGAATATAGTAGGGGGCTCAGGACGCAGCGCTGAGTAGTAGCCAAAACTTCAGGAGGCAAGCTGTTGCACTGGTTAATTGTCCTCACTTTTTAATTCCAGGTTGCTTCTCTCCTTGATTAATTTCCATCCATAGTTTCTTGTCCTGCCCTTTGGTTTAAACAGAAGTTTACCATTAAGCATTAAATTGTACAGGATCTGTAGTGAGTATAAAAGTCATAGACACCTAGTGTATTGTATGTGCAATTCTGTTTGAGGCTGGAGTGAGAAGAAAGATCGAGAACGTGGGCCAACATTTCTGTTCTGAATAGACTGGAACAAATTTCGCAGTTCCGGTATTACTAATCTTTGAGTTCATTTGTATGTATTTTGTGGATGGGTATTTGAAAAATGGAAAATAAAGACAATTCCTCACAATCTTCATTGTGTAGGTACTTCCATCAAATCATAACTCTGATTTATTTTTTAAAAGCATCTAGAACTACAACTGGGTCATTACAAGGAAGGGTGTTTTATCTCAAAAGATGGAAAAATATCTTTATTTATTGCTTGCATTCTGTAAAAAAAATGCAAACAGGAACCAGCTGATTAGCAGCCTGATTCGCTACGTAGTTAGCACTTAATAAGTTTTCTACTACTGCTCATTGAAGAGAGAAAAATTTCATTCACTGGTGAACTTATTTCAGCATATTGGTCTCTTGAGAATTAAAAAAAAAGAAAGTCACAATTGCTGTAGTTGCAACCACTACATAGAATTGCTTTGTAACCCTGATTTTGCTCTCACAACAACTTTATTTCAGCTTTTCCAGGAGACAGACTTTGAAATTTGTTTTCTTGTGCCCAAAGCTAAGATTTGACCTACTGTGTCCTAAGAAACTCATGAACAAGTGCCAGACCATTTCTGTTGTTTTATTGAATAAAACCAATAGCTAAATAACAGGGTCAGGGAATACACGGTCCATAAATATGCAATTGTATGGTTGCTTAAACTTGCTTCTGAAGCCACTGGTGATGAGCATTGGCTGACAAACTATTGGCCCATATAACATTTGGGTCTGATGTGGTACAATAGCTCCTTATTTTTCCAATCCAAGTGTCTGTGGTTGCTTCGCTGGTTAGTTTTGTTGGCTCAGTTTCCTTGAGCTCCTGAAAGCTAGTTGTGCAAGCAGTAAGAGCTGTTTCTGTCATGCTAATCAGACTTCTCAGCAAACTTGTGGAAAATATATAATTTTTTTTTCTATTGACCCTGCTAGATAATCCTGTGGAGGGAAAAAGTCTAAGCAAGTGTTAAAGCTTTTTGGCACTAATAACCAGCCAAGAATTCTTGCAACTAATGTTTTAATGTTTCTTATCTTGAATTTTTTTAATTATAGAGAGAAATGCAGTGTCTGATGCTCCCCATTGTGGTCTATCTCCTTAGGTCCTCTCTAAGCCCATCTTCTTTAGGCAGAACTCAGAACGCAGAAGTTTCAAACTATTAGACATACGGAAATCAAATCGGGATGGGACTTATTCTCCTTCTAAAATCAGCCCTCCTTCCACTCCAAGCAGTCCTGACGATACTTTCTTCTCCTTGGGTGATTCTCAAAATGGCAAGAAAAGAAGGAAAATTTCCAAGGTATTTTTTTCTTTAAAGATTTTTCTTGCTGACTTAAAAAAGACTGTGAAAGATTAGAAGCAGTGTTCAGAAATTGTTATTTTAAGTCTTGTCTAGGGAATTAAGTATTCATTTCATGTTTGTGGTCCTGAAAATTCTCTGAATCTTGAGCCCTTTTAAAATCAAATATATATATATATTACCCCCCAAAAATTGAGCTACGTAAATAGTAAATGATTAAAATTAATAAAACAGTAACATTAATCATCATCTGAAGGTTATATGGTGACAAATAAAGCTTTCTTGTCATATAATCTTTGAAGCAATTATCAACTGATCAAGGGAAATATTTCCAAATAATCTAGCTTTCCAGATTACCTGTGGAAATGTATAGAATTTTACTTTTTTAACAAATATGAAAATATAGATAGTCCTCAACTCACAACAGTTTATTGTAAATTGACCATTTAAAATTACAACAGTGATTGAAAAAAATGACTTCACACTTACGACCATTGTGGCATCCCCATGGTCATGTGATCAAAATCCAGACACCTGGCAACTGACTCATATTTATGACGATTGCAGTGTCCCAGGTTCATGTGATCCTCTTTTGCAACCTTCTGACCAGCAAAGTCAACGGGGGAAGGCAGATTCACTTAACAGCTGTGTTACTAACTTAACGACTGCAGTGATTCACTTCTGAACTGTGGCAAGTAAGGTCATAAAATGAGACAAAACCCGCCTAACAAATATTTCAGTTAACAACAGAAATTTTGGGTTCAATTGTGGTCATATGTTGAGGACTACCTGTAAATTGCCTTGGTGAATAAAATGATATGGGTATTTTTTTTCTTTTTTTTAAAAAAAACTGGATTTGTGGGAAGAAGAAAGCATTTACTTTTCCTTCTTTATGTTAAGCAGCTGGTGTTAAAAATCAATGCCATTTATGAGGCTCGAAGAGGGAAGAAGCGAGTCAAGAGACTGTCACAGTCTACAGAGTCTAGCTCAGGGAGAGGTAAGGAAAGACTGTTGCTGGACCAGTGGTTTAGCTTGCAGGCAGCTTGTCCTGGACATGGCTTTTGTGCCTACTCAGTATTGTCCAGTATTAAAGAGATTTCATTTAATAACAGCCAGTTATATGCTTATTCTGTAAACCGCTTAGAGAAGGGGTGAAAAGCAGGGGTGTTAACTCGCGTCGTCACGGCGTCGTGACGTATCGGGACTTTTCCCCCATTCGCTAAACCGGGTGGGGGCGTGGCCAGCATGTGACGCATCCGGCCTGTAGGCCACAAGTTTCCCCCACCATTACTTATAGTTTTAACAAAGGACTCAAAGAGGGTAACAGTAGAATGACAAAATCAGACCTTTCACCAAGAGCCATGGTGGCGCGGTGGTTAGAATGCAGTAGTGCAGGCTGCTTCTGCTGACTGACGGCTACCTGCAGTTCGGCAGTTCGATTCTCACCGGCTCAAGGTTGACTCAGCCTTCTATCCTTCTGAAGTCAGTAAAATGAGGATCCAGATTATTGGGGGCAATATGCTGACTCTATAAACTGCTTAGAGAGGGCTATAAAGCACTATGAAGCAGTATATAAGTCTAAGTGCTATTGGCTATTTAGTACTAGTTGCCCTATATCTTAGTACTGTTACAGGGTACATTTGAGTTGTCAGACTTCAGCGTTAACTGTTCTACTTGGTCTTTTACAGTAGGAACCATCATTCATTAACCAAAGCAAAGTGCAAAAAAACATTGCTTTTTGGTTGCTTCCTGAGCATCTTTCAATTAGGAACTGAGCTTGTCCTTTCATACAAGATTCCTCCCTCCATTTTCCAACCTTGTGTTGTTTTAGCAACCTAATTTTGGTGATGTTTGGTGTTCCTCCTAGTAAACAAAAATCTGAATGATTTACTGCTGTTTTCTAGAAATTTCTTAGTAGTTCCTGACTTATCTTCTGGTCACCTGAACTAGATATCCTATATTTTGGGGGTATAAAGAGATCTTGTGAGAACTGATTCCATGATCCATTCTAGGTTTTGCTTGCTATTCAAAAAACAATATATATATATATTTAGAAAAGTGATGTTTACTGTTCTTTTCTACTTCCTCCTAGTTACAGATGAAAATAGTGAATCAGACAGTGACACAGAAGAAAAACAAAGAGGTATCAATTGAAAGATGAACTTTAGAGATGGTTATTGATTCTTGGCTTGAAAGTTGTGGGTTTTTCCCCTTCTAGTTTTTTTTCCTGCTCAAAATAACAGGATTTGTTTTATGCCTGTAGAGGCCTTCAGTTATTGCAAAAGTACATTATCGATTATTTGTCTGTTATGATGACTACATGAACATTCGCATCCCTAAAAAAGTTCATTATCCAACGTACACCCCAATCCTTAAAATGTGTACTTAGAAGTCAATATTTAATGAGTTTTATATTCTAATGTAGCTTTTCCTGACCTGGAGCCTTTCAGATGGTGTCAGACCACAACTCTTACAATTCCCAGTCAATTTAGCCAGTTCCCATGGTAGCTAGGAATTCTGGGATTTGTAGTCCAAACAAATTCCAGCTTGGGGGAAATGCTCAAATGAATGTGTTTAAGACTATAGATTTTATAGGTAAAAATAAGATTCTGTGTTAAAGTGTTTCAGTTGTGTGGATGAATTGCAATTGGTTGGTGAAGTTTATTATTAAATAGCTTCATATTTAATAATTGACATATGCTACCACTCCAGAACATATCACTTATTTTCTAACATACTATGCTGTTTCTACTGAAGGTTGTTCAAATCTGGCCATTTCAAGAGTGATCCAGTTGGATCCAGGAGTGATCCAACCCTTGACCTATGTACTCTCTCCCTTCTCATTTTGTACAAAATATTGTCATATCCACCAACTAACAACACTGCATTTTTATGTTGATTCTCTTTGTATAATGTTTCAGAATGTTTTGATATCCTGGTTACAATACAACATAATTCCAGAATATTTAGGTTGGCTTTTCTGAACTCTGGTGCCCTTCAATTGGGTGGATTTCAGCATTTACAATTATCATCCTACAAGGTGCTTTCTGAGAATGCTTCATATAGATGTTCACACATCTGGAGGATGACCAGGTTAAGAAAGGCTGACTGAGTTCATGGTGAATATGTAGTTTGAAGTAAGACAGAACTTCTTAATTGCTGTGGGAACTGCACCCAAAACAGTTGTGTTGATTTTGTTGGCTTACCTTTTGTGTAGCTCACAGTCAACGCCTTGTTCATGTAAAATCGCGTCTGAAGCAAGCCCCCAAATATCACACCTTGGAGAGGGATCTGATCGAGTATCAAGAGAGGCAGCTCTTTGAATATTTTGTTGTGGTGTCATTACACAAGAAACAAGCTTGCGCACCATATGTCCCTGAAGTTACACAGCAGTTTCCATTAAAGGTAGGACATACGATGGAGATAGCTTGTTCAGAGAGAAGCAAAGGAAGGATTGCTGTGCTCTGTTGGTTTAATATTCTAGAAGTTGAAATTCTGTATATCTGCGGGATACCAGATTAGGGAGGTTGACCTACCCAGAGGTGGGCAGCCAAAGGTCCACAACATTTTTTAGGGAGAGTGATAGTCACAAAAGACAGTGAAGCAAGTGAATGGGCTAGAACTTTCCAGTTTATCCCTATGTTTTAAGGTGAAGTTTGTTGCTGTCTCCTTTCTTAAAACAAAGCTGAGTCTATTTCTGGATTTCAATTACAGGTTTTGTGTCTCTTTCCTGAGGCTGATACAAATCTGTGCTGCTGATTTAAGCAGTTGTGCTCATAACAAACACTGGGAACTGTATGCAGCCTATGATTTTACATTGCTCACTCCCTGCCAGATCTGAGGCAGTTTGCTTTGTCTGTCAATAACTCTTTAACTGAATGAACTTCTAAAAATGAGGATGTCAGCATTGGTGTAGTAAGTAGCTAAAAGATAGAGGAAATCTGCAAGATAAGGGAATTCTCAAGATTTGGCTGTAAATGGGAGGGAAGGAGGAGGGAGGCTGGTTGGCTGAGTGACACACACACTCATATTTTGTTAGACAAAGATCAGGTGAGCTGGCGAGCAGCTATGTTAATACCCTCCAGACGGATGTGTATTCTCTGTCATCACTTCTCCATTTATTTAGGAAGCAAGGTAGATGGAGAGGGGAGGGAAAAAAATCAATGCAATTTGACTTCTACCTAAATAATTAAAAACATCTCCTCCTCCCTCTCTTCTGCTAGCTTGAATGCTCCTTCAAATTCATGAGAGAGGCAGAAGACCAGCTGAAGGCTATTCCGCAGTTTTGCTTCCCTGATGCAAAAGACTGGACTCCTGTTTCTCAGTTTAGCAGGCACGTTAAAAGGATGCTTCTTTTCTTCTCTTCTTGCCAGCTCCTAACCTGCCATTACATAATGTTAGCTCTATTTGTACAAGATTGTTTTTTTATAATTGTCAAAATCGATTTTGACTTTTTTAAAGGGATTTTCCAGTTTCTTTTTATTGATGTTTCAGTAGTAACATTCTAGCTACCGGTAAGTAATACATAAATTATGTGTTCATTAAATAGGAATTCCTCTCCTCCCCTCCTCTCCCTTTCCCTCTCCTCCCCATTCTTCCCCTCCCCCTCTTCTCTCTTCCAAACTCCTCCCCTCCGCCCTCTCCTCTCCTTTCTTCCTCATTCTTCTCCTCCCCCTCTCCTCTCTCTCCTCCTCACTCCTCCACTCTCCTCTCCTCTCTCCTTCCCACTCCTCCCCTCCCCACTCCTCCCCACTCCTCATCCCCCTCTCCTCTCCTCCACCCTACCCCATTCCACTCCATTCCACTTCCCTCTCTCCCATCTCCTCTCCACTTCCCTCTCCCTCTCTCCTTCTCCTCTCCTTGCTTCTACTTCCCTCTCTCCTTTCCGACCACTAGTTTTGTTTTTATTCTTCAGCTGTTCACACTGAAATCAATTTTGACTTCAGCGTGAACAACTGAAGAATAAACACAAAACTCTAGTGATCAGAAATATTTAGGGAATCCATGCATTTATTCAGTCATCCCAATCAATGCTTGTTTTGTCTTTGATCAAAACAAAGTGTAACATGAAAGCTACAGAATCAGTCACAAAATTAGCAATTGTAATTTTAAAGTAGTCCTTATATATAACCTGTACAAAGAACTACAGTGTTAAATAGTTACAACTGCATACATATATCTAAACATTGCCAAGAAAATGGCATGGACTTGTCCATGTAGTTGCCAGCGGTCAAGATTGATTTGAAAGCATGCATGACCAACAACAAAGGAATAGTGAGTGGTGCAGTGGTTAAAGGAACTGGGTGAGAAAACAGGAGCATGAGTTCTAATCCTACCTTAGGTCCAGAAGCCAGCTAGATGTCTTTGGGGAAGTCACTATGTCTCAGCTCTAAAAAGAAGGCAAGGGTGTACAAATACACCATAAAGTGCGTGTAAAATATAATTATCCAAAATACTTTAAAGGTGTGGCTTTTAAAAATAAATACATCTGGCCATCACCACTGCAAATCTGGATTCATTAACTGGCCATTCAGAGTTACCGCAGCAGTGCACAAATGGTACTTAACACCCAGTCCTCAAAGTAATTGCTGTTGCAGCAGCCATGTGGTCAAAATTTGACTGCTTAGCAATGGTATAGATAAAGACAACTTTAATCTGGCCATGAACATGGCCTGGAAATGAGATGGAAGCAAAAACAGCCAGCTGGAGATGCCCCAAGCAGTGAGATGGTCAGTATCAAAATTTAATAAATAAATAAATAACATAGGGAAATGACAGGAAAACGATACTGTCAGGGCAATTTTATGCTGTGGCTATGTTATGCTAGCAAGGAAAGGCAATTCGTGGGGATGCACAGTAGAATTAGTATTCCTGTAATAGAAAACTAACAAGAGTTCCTGGGGAAAAAAGGCAGGATGTAATCATAATAAAGAAATAAATAATAAAAATGAAAGAATCCATAAAACAAAAACAACTATTTTGACCCAAAAGATACTCATACACAAATAGAGAGCCATGTAAATTATCTTAATTCTATTTAGAAGAAACAAAGGGATGAATGAATGAATATTATTTTCCTTCATCTTAACTGTATGAAACGTTAGTTAGGATGGTGGCATATATATCATGCATGTTTGTTGTGAAGTATCGGGGCAGCGCAGTAATTTATATTGTTCTATTTAGGCTCATAAAAAGAAAAAGATGCATGGATACTTTATTTAAAAAATACATATGTTTTTTAAATATCTATATGCATATTTTCTAGAACTGAAGATAATCTTGTCATTGAAGAAAGTTCCTTTAAAACTTTCTCTTTTTCAGTGAGACGTTTTCATTTGTCTTGACTAGTGAAGATGGCAGCCGAAGATTTGGGTACTGCAGAAGAATACTGGTAACTATCTAGTTTCGTCTTCAAAAATTGAGTAGGGTGGTCTCACAGGCCTTCTTTGCAGCGAGGGAAGAAAAGAACCACGCTTTGTGGCTATTATTGCTGAATCATAATTTCCCTTTTTGTAGCCAATTCCAAGCCCTCTTCTCTGTCTCGTTGCTGTTATGGAATACCTGAAATCATGCAGCTAAAAAATTAATGGCATTTTTGTTTTGTTTTAATGGAATGCAGTATTATAGTCTGTAATTTAGTCAATCTTTTGCAATTTGCTGCTTTTTAGAGAAATTGGACTTGGATTAGGATTATGGGAAACGATCTAGTACAAAAGAATAACTCTTAAGTCAGGAAATAGGTGCCCCAGAACTGTACAGATCAGGGCTGTCAAACTCACAGGCTGCGGGCCAGATGCATCACGCGTTGGCCATGCCTATCTATATCCGATTTAGTGAAGGGGAAAAAAGTTGAAATATGTCATGTGACAAAGCCGTGACTCCACGAGTTTGACACCCCTGGTACAGATAGTCCTCAACTTGCAAGCATTCGTTTAGTGACAGTTTGAAGTTACAACGGCACTCAAAAAAATGAGTTTTTCATACTTATGACTGTTGCAGAATATCTACGGTCATGTGATCAAAATTTGGCTGCTTGGCAATTGGCCTGTATTTATGATGGTTGCATTATCCTGAAGGTCTTATGATCACCATATGTAACATTTCCAGCTGCCTTCTGATAATCAAAGTCAGTAGAGGAAGCCAAATTCACTTAACAACTGCAGTGATTCACTTAACCACTGTGGTTAAAAAAAATCATAAAATGAGGCAGGACAAACTTAACAACTGCAGTTAGTAATGGAAATTTGGCTCAATTGTGGTCCTAAATTGAGGATTATCTGTAGGAATAAGTTAAGTTGGAAGAACTGCTTTGTGCATGAAATAAAACAGGGGTGTCAAACCCAAGGCCCATGGGCTGGATCTGGTCCGCAAGGTGCTTAGATCTGGCCCGTGGGATGGACCTGGAAACAACGAAGGACTGGCCCACGGTGCCTCTACCAGAGAAAACAGAGCTCAGGGAGGCCATGCGCAACCCGCCTAAGCTCTGTTTTAGGCCACAACAGGCTCCTGCAGTCCTCTGCCAATGAAAATGGAGCTTAGAGGGGCCGCATGTGGGTGGAGCCTCAACAAATGCTGTTGAACTAGCCACGCCCCCCCCCACGCCCACCGAGATCAAACACAACCCTGATGCATCCCTCAATGAAATTGACTTTGACACCCCTGAAATAGAAGGTTATTGTGATTTTGGTTTCTTCTCGTTCATCACTGTCTGTTTATGTATATCTGTGTTGTGTCTGTCTCTCTTGAAAGCCCAGTGGGAAAGGGAAACGTCTTCCAGAAGTTTACTGCATTGTGAGCCGCTTGGGCTGTTTCAACCTCTTCTCAAAGGTGAGGGAGAAGGACCACGCAAACTGTCCCCAAAGCGAGTAGGGATGGAGGAGGAGAAGAAGAGAGATCCTTCTCTGGCCAGCTCCAATCCATACTGACCATTGGAAGTGCAACTCAAACCTAGGGTGAAAGCCTGGTCCCGACTGATAATTCAATACAGTTTATTATTATTATTATTTTTGCTGTTGTCAGATAAGAATCTCACCCAAGTGCTTTTTAAAAAGGACCAGTTGTTTCTGCTTTGGAGCATGTTAAATGCATTTTTCTTCTTTTGCTGTTAAAAAGTTAAAAGCCAAAGCAGATCCTATAAGAGATATGTGATTAGTATTTCCATCTGTTTGCTTTTTAAAAAAAAAAAGAAAGAAGAAAAGAAAATGGTCATCTAGAGAAGAGAGGCAGTTTGGATCAGAAAAGTATCCTCTGGATCAGGGGTGTTAAACTCGATTTCATTGAGGGCCACATCAAAGTTCTGTTTGACCCCCGGGGTGGGAGGTGAGCAGAATGGGCGTGGCCAGCTCAATGTCGCTTGTGTTGGGGCATGCTTGTGGTGGCCTGAGTGCTCTGCCAGTGAAAATGGGCTCCCGAGCTCTGTTTTTGGCTGCCACAGCCTCCTGCAACCCTCTGCCAGTGAAAACGGAGCTCGGGAGGGCCTCGATGGAGCTTGGGAGCCCGTTTTCACTGGGAAAAGCACTGCAGGGCGGCCCCACTGGCCACATCTAAGTACCCCGCAGGCTGGATCCAGCCCCCAGACCTTCAGTTTGACACCCCTGCTCTGGGTGATCGAGACCATAATCTCCTTTTATATTTGTACAATTTCCAGTTTTTAAAATTGCTCCCAGACCTGCTAGGCACTTCCCATAGATAGCTAAATAAGTTTCACAGCTGGTGACAAATATCAGTTTGGGAAGGGGACATACTGTCTGAGGTACATTGCCTGGACAGAAACACATTTTCTCATACCTACCCACCAATTATTCACTTAACTCGAAGAAGCTGTAACACAACAACAGCACAAGGCATCTAAATGAAAGAAAAGCCCTTCCCACCAGTAACTGTTTCACTAAAGTGGGATTCTGATGCTTGACTGTTTTGTGTGGCATTAAACAATGATATGACAACAATGAAAAGCTAGCAAGAGGAAGAAAACGAGTAGATCAAAATACATGATGTCCTTCTTTCGATTTCTTCTTTCTTTGTTCAGATCTTGGATGAGGTTGAGAAAAGACGTGGTATTTCTCCTGCCTTGGTCCAGCCGCTCATGAGAAGTGTCATGGAAGCCCCTTTTCCAGCCCTGGGCCGGACTATCTCCATCAAGAACTTTCTGCCTGGTTCTGGAACAGAAGTAATGCTGGCTGGGGAATTCTGGGAGTTGAAGTCCGCTGAGGGCAAAAGCCACTGATCTAGATAGAATCACCCTTCAAAAGTAGATGAAGTAGCTAAATTTGCATGCTTGCAAGTTCCCATGTATATGTTTCCCTTTGATTCCCCTTCAATTAACTGCTTTCTGCAGATCTTTTTTTCCTAAAAAAGAAAAGAAAGAGATTTGCTGCATAGCAAAGTGCCAATCTGGATCTTGCAGACACATTTAAAAATTAAAAATAGTGATTGCAATCAAGTGTTTTTCTTTCCAGTCTGATTGCTTGTACAGAAGAAGAAGAAAACGGCAAAGTAAATGGGCAAGAGACATTCACTGGAAGATATAGAGGATATAGATAGATAGAAGATATAGATATCGTAATTAGAAATATATAGAATGGGGGAGGGGCTCTTGAATGAGGCAAAGTTACAAAATAAATTTCCAGTGGCCCACTGGTCTGAAAAGGCTGCAATTGGTATTCTCTGAGTCTTACTCTCCCTATTTACATATTTAATAATAGGTATTATAGGTTGCTGAGATCAGAATTGATTCTGAGTTGATTTTACATCTTGTATGTCTCCTGCATTCTTTGTTTCAGGTTATAGAGCTGTGTCGACCACTTGATTCAAGACTTGAACATGTTGATTTTGAGTCCTTGTTCTCCTCGCTTAGCATCCGGCACTTAAGCAGAGTCTTTGCTTCCTTGCTGTTGGAGAGACGGGTGATATTTATAGCAGACAAGCTCAGGTAACTGCCTCCTATTTCTTTGCCTTACTCTGGTGGACAAACTATTACATATCCTATCTGTCCTTAAAGCCAGTTTTCAACAGTTGCTTACATCCTAGAGTAGTGGCTGTGTTTCTTTTCCTAGGTTCAAAAGGCAGAAATATATCTTCTGCACAATTAGAGTTCTGGAGCTGAGACATCTGTGATATATATTTCTCCTTCTCTTGGCCTCAAAAGTTAATGCTTTCCAGGTAAAAATTGCAGTTATCCTTAAATAATAGGAGTGTCTGGCTCATCTCAGTTGATCTCCAGCTATGGATATCACTTTGGGACAGTGGGGAGTAGCTGCTTCAGTCAGTCTAGATTCATGGGGACAAATTTATGCAAAATGTAATGATATCTAGGCTTTGTGGATGAACTCCAGAGCTGAATAACCAGAAAAGACCCATATGAGTAGCACAATATATCAGAGGATGGAGACAGCAGGAGCAGCTGAGAGCTCAGGAGGGCCACAAGTGCTCCGGACACAAGGGGCGTTGAGCTGGCCAAATCCACCCTGGCACACCGAGGTCAAACAAAACCCTAATGTGGCCCTCAATGAAATCGAGTTTGATACCCCTGAGCTAGACTGATGATTATATATATTATCATAGATGCTTGCCTTTGCCTGGATGAATAGACAAAAAGGCTTGGCTTTGCAAAGTCAGATACACTGCATCTACCGCACCATAAAATCATGAAGTCCATGGTTTAATTTTATCCAACTATACCACCTGGTTCATTTGAAGGAAAACGTTGCTGTTGGGAACTCATGGTGAATGCATGTCCAGGAAGTGTTAAAATATATGGTTTAATATTATTTATAATAAAAGGACTTAAGATGAAGACGAGCATTTCTACATTAGTTGTTTACATTGGAACTGATATCATTTTGAACTTCTAAAGGATCCAGATCAAGGGTGTCAGACTCGATAGTGTCACGGGCTGGATTGTATTGTGATATTTTTTTGCCTTTGCAGAGCTGGGGTAGGCGTGGCTTACAGGTGACGTATCCCGGCCCGCTGGCCACCAGATTGATAGGCCTGATCAGCGGATGATGCAGCTGCTGAACAGCTGAACGGAAATGTTTGCAGGATTGCTCTTCCATCTTTTTCACTATAAGGATTTGTGTGACTGAAGTATTTGTAACTTAAAAAGTACTTGAGTGTATGCTTTATGTCAAGGATGTCAAACTCACGGCCTCATGGCCCGGATATGTCACGCCCACCCCCGTTTTAGTGACAGGGGGAAAAGTCGTGATATGTCACGTGACGACAATGTCACGACACGAGTTTGACACCTTTGCTTTACGTGTTCTGCACTATTTCAAAATGAGTTATTTTGAAGCAGAAAACACATATAAGTGGTACTGAAATCTGTTAATATGCAGAAAGCAGCTTTTCGCTTTTAAAAAAACAACCAAAATCCTGACCATTGTTGAAGTTCTATGTTCTAAAACCTAATTATTGTTTCAAAGGTAACCAAATTCTTGATTCTTTCCCAGTCAATTGTACATAATCTGCATGGCTATACAGAAGATCTATGTATTTTCTTGTTACCTTTACTGTATCTTCTAGTAACCTTATATATACTGCAATAGCTAAAATATGCTCACAGTGTGCTTTGAATGAAAATATGCAAAGGTTTAGGTGGCTTTGGGGTCTTGATTAGCTTAAATGGCACATTTAAAAGGGTTAGGAAGGCTAACAGCATTTTGCCAACCAAAATCCATTTGGATTTATTTTTGGATATAGCCTCTGGGTACCTATATATTTGCATATATGCAGCCTAAATCATACCCCTTAATAACAATAACAACAACAAAGTTGGAAGGGACCTTGGAGGTCTTCTAGTCCAACCCACTGCTTAGGCAGGAAATCCTACACCACTTCAGACAAATGGTTATCCAATCTCTTATTTAAAACTTTGCATTCACAATTTCTGGAGGCAACTGATTAATTGTTCTAACTGTCAGGAAATTTCTCCTTCGTTCTAGGTTGCTTCTCTCCTTGATTAGTTTCCACCCATTGCTTCTTGTCCTGTCCTCAGGTGCTTTGGAGAATAGCTTGACCCCCCTCTTCTTTGTGGGAGATTAATGCCAGACCCATGCCATGTGCTTTGTCCTTAAGCCTATAAGGTTTCAGGTTCTTCTGTGGGTGTCAGAAGTTGAGCAGGCAGTTTGCAAACCTTCTGATCTCCCTGCATAGATAGCTTTGTTTTTCACTCACCAATTATTTGGACAAAAACTTCTTCCTCCCACACCTTGGGAAAAAGGGAGGCCCAGATCTCTTTAAGATTTTCTGCAGCTGGTGCTTGGCCCTCATCCATTTTTAAAAAGTTGGAGGATGGGGAGAGCAAGTTTTTTTCCTCCCAACAAGAAAAGGCAAAATTTAACAGATGAGTAATGATGCTTATTCAAGTTTCAGCAGCCTGCCTGTTTTCAGAATTCCCAGTAAGTCCTGCTGCATCCATGGGGACTAGGAGAAAGAATGGTGAAGCTGAGAGAGAGAGAGAGAGAATATCATTCATTCATTGTGTTGTTTTTTAAAATGAACAAGAGCAGAAGAGACATAGTAGGTCTGTTGCATAAAATGTGAATTGAAGTCTTAAAATTCTTTATTATCAATCAACTATCTCTATTATAAGTCAGTTATAAGGAGACAAGCAGTCTCCTGCCTTCTAGATATTTTGGACTTCAACTCTTATCATAGTTAGTAGAAAAGTGGCTAATCCTTGATTTACAACAGTTCATTTAATGACTGTTTGAAGTTACAACAGGACCGAATAGTGACTTATGACCATTTCCAGTACTTATGACCATTGCAACATCCCCGTGGTCACATAATCAAAATTCTGAAGCTATGCAGCTAATTCATATTTATGATTTGAGGGGCATGCATAACTGCCTATCGTCCCTGTCATTGTATTTTTATTCTTTTATTCTTGTTCTCGTTTTTGTTTGACAAATTCTAATAAATAAATAAAATAAATGATCGTTGCAGTGTCCCAAAGTCATGTGATCCCCCTTTGCAAACTTCTGTCAAGGAAGGTTGACACAAGGGGAAGCCAGATTCACTTAACAATTGTGTTGCTAACTTAACAGCTGCAGCGATTCACTTAATAACTGTGGCAAGGAAGGTCATAAAACAGGACAAATTCACTTAACAAGTGTCTCGCTTGGTAACAGACATTTTGGTCATAAGTTAAGGACTACCTATATAGTCAAAGTTTTTGAGAGCTGAAGTTCCAATTTTTTTTAAAATTTATTTATTTAATTTATATACGCCCCCTCTCCCGAAGGACTCGGGGCAGTGTACAGACATTAAAAACTTATCAAATAATTAAAAATCAATTAAAATAATTAAATTATGGCCAATCAATTAAAATACAGTTAAAAAATTTTAAACTCCAATTAAACAAAACCCCGTTATTTTAAAAATCAATTAGATATAAATTTAAAATTCAATTTAAATTAATTTCAACCCTCAGGTATCAGACCAGGCCGGCTCATTGAAATAGATGGGTTTTCAGGGCACGTCGGAAATCCCGGAGATCCGTAATAATATGGATCTTCTGGGGAGAGTTCATTCCACAGGGAGGGGGTCGCCACAGAGAAGGCCCGAACCCTCGGGGTTGTCAGACGATATCGTCCTGACAGTGGAACCCTGAGGAGGCCAACCCTGTGGGAACGCACTGGTTGGCTGGAGATTGACGGTGGCAACAGGCGGTCCCGTAAGTACCCGGGTCCCAAGCCATGGAGCGCTGATACCTAGAAAGTATCAGGTTACCCTGCTTCTAAGTGACTTAAGATTAGAAAACGGAGTAGAAGTGTTTACAAAATTGTAAATAATGTGTTTAGAATCTGTGTTTTATATATACTTCAAAAATAATTTGAAGAGAGTTCTCTTCTCTCCTGCAAGTATTAGAGCCTCCTCCCTTTTTTCACAAGCTTCTTTGTGAACTCAAGAAAAAAGATAGAGCTGCTTTAAAAGTCAAGTTGAAAATGTGCTGCCTTGATGATTCAGTTTGTGAAAACAGCAGCGTTCTAGCTAAAAAAAGGTTTCATTGCTTAAACGAATAAGTATACACAAGTATACACAACTTAAGTTAGAATAATTGCGCAGATTTTCTTGATGTTGAGTAATAGGTGTAACATTTGGCACAATCGCGAAAAGTAACAGCCATGGAATCATTATTTCTGTGGTTCCAAGGAAACACGTACACTTGAGACCTGAAATTGATTTTATTTATTTAAGGAGCATGTTAAAGTTCAATCTTAATTTATGTGGTTCTAAAATTTGAAATGAGCTCATATTCTCTTCCCTGAAATGTTTGGTTTTTAACATGTGAAGGATATAAAAAATACGTTCTGTGTTGGAATCTAAATATTTCTATTGCAAGCTTTTCTTCTGAGAAATTAAGGTTATAGCTGTGTTAAGCTTACTCCATTGAGAGGTTTAAGCAAAAACTGTGGAAGGCCAATCAAAGGATGGGTTATATTCATAGAGCCATGGAGATTTGCATGTTCCAGCTGGAATTCAGAAAAGGAGATGTTTGCTCTGATACTGTATATACAGATTGCATCATTCCATTGCACAGATCATTATTACTTGGACAAGAACCAAGTGGTGATATCATAGTCACTACTTTAGTTTGTCAGAAACGTGTTTTATTAAGTGGGTGGAGAAGTCATTTTCTCTTGCAACCTGTCACTCTGCATTTTTCATCTTTTTTTCCTCTGACCATATCATATTTGGCAACTGTGTCATCCTTAGAAGGTATAGAATTACTCTAGAATCATCGCAAAAGAGGCTCACAGGGATCATTTCTCTGTCTTTTGTGTTGTTTTCATGCTTCTTTTATAAATGTACAATGAAGACTGCTTTTTGGTAGTCTTGTACACAGTTTAGGAATTGGACTGAAGGAGAAATCCTCAAATTTAATACATAAACAATAAAGTTTGCTTGGGAAAATGGGATTTATTTTATGTTTCTGAAGGGAGATTTAATTTCTTTTAGTTTCTCATTTGGTTTCCTTCTTCCCTTACTTTCTTTGTTAAAAAGCAGACTTGAAGCAGCTGTTTGAGATTGTTCAATGGTTTGGAATGTTTCAAGTAATTCAACAGAAGGTATTTAATGAGTACATGCAGATTTTAAAAAAGCATAAGAGAATTTGGATTTATCACAGTCTGCTCCAGCTGGTCATATTCATATATATGTCTCACTTGTTCACTGAGGGAACTATTTACTAACTACATACATCTTGGATATATCAGGAGTGACCTTATAGTTGGGGTAGTGGGCTTAGGATCTGGTGAAATGGCAACCAATTCTGTTGGTTGTTTATTTTAACTATAAGGGAGGAGTACTGTGCTCTTTGATGGAAAGGAGAAGGTGGACTTTGGAAAAAAGTCTTGAGCCGGTTTTGGTACATGTGGTTTATTCCATCTTTCTGTAGCTTTCCATGAAAGGAAGAGGCTTTGGTTTCATGCCAGTCTTGAGTGTACGTGTTGTGGAGCATTTTTGAACAAAGCCCAAACCAGATTTAATAAGCACATTTATTCATAAATAAATTACTGAGTTGCCTTTTGATCCAAATAAGACTTTTCTAGGCAACTTCACAATAGAAAACTTTAAAACAATGTAAAAACCTGGGATACCAACCAAAGCAAAACAATAGGAAAAAGTTCTCTTGAAGCAAAGAGAATACATTTCAAGTTATTTAATAGGCATGCAGAATAGGAAAAAAAGTTTTAACGGCCCATCTACAACTGAACAAAGATGCCAATTTAAGCTACGTGCAGAAAGTGCATATCTTGTTATTTTTCTTTCCCTTTTCAAAATCCTTTCTGTTATTATGAACCTTGAGAGTGGAAAGGAGAAAAATACCCTTATTTTTTCGTGCCTCCCCCCACCTTCCCATAATAACTCTAGTAATTGATCTTGTCAGCTAAAAAAAACTTGGATGTGCATGTTTCCATTTAAAAAAAACCCCAACTATTACATTAATTTGAGCTGTTCAAACCTTTTTATCATTGAGATAGGAAGAATACAATAATTGGTCATTCAAAAAAAAACCTCTGGAAGCCAAAGTGTCATTCTTTTTTTAGAATTTATTTTTTCCTGGAGTGAAAATGTGATAAATTTTTACTGTCATTTACAAAGAGAAGCCAGCAGCTCGTTTAGAGTTTGGTGGTTTCATTTTAATGTCATTCCATATTTCAATTAATTATATATATAAACATGGATGGGGATATATCCCACAAAATAATTTGAAATTATTGCTTTAATATAGCTGTGACATTTAATCTTTTATTGCATTATTTGATTTTTTTTTTTTAAAGATGTTTAAAAAGCTTTTGAAAGCTTTGCAGTAGCAGGATCTCAAGAGAACCAAAAGTGTAAAAGAGTAGTAATGCAGCATGGACATTTAATAAATGAATATTATTAGATGAACAAATCACAATTAATCACTTTCCTCCGTTCCTCTCAGTTTAAACAGCCTGGTCTCTATACAACTCCAAATCTGTCTTTTACAACCCAGGAATTATAATTCCAGACAGTATCATAGTGATCAGACATATTGGAATGGTCTCATAAACTCTGTAGTGGGCACTAGTTTGAAGATGACTTGCTCCATAATGTTTGGTGATGAGAGTAGGGATCCATATTACTCATGATATCCCAACTCCTTCCTTCTTTCTCCCAAAAAGTCAGTTTAGCAACTATGGACTCCAACGAGAAAGATTTTGGGCCATTGACAGACGTGCTATAAACATGAGTGATACATTTTCCAAAAAGCAAGTTAGACTTGCTGTTTTGGTGGCAGGTTGAGGCAAGTAGAATGGATCCAGGTTGGAATGGAATGGAGGAGAAGCAGTGCTGAGCACGATGTGCATTTCTGTGTAATTAAAAAGACCAGAAAGATAGGGGGCGGCGGGAAGGAATGAGTTTAGAATTCAACACTACACATCCCATAGAAACTTTAGTTTTTATAACCATGAGGGATAGAAGCTTTATTTTTTAAGATTCTTAGCCAGTCAGAATTGCTGCATAGTATTTATGCCCTCTCTCTCGCTCTCTCTCTCTCCCCTCCCCCTTTTCTTTCGTTTTCCCTCACATAGCTGCAGAATTTTTTGTCAGGCGTGGAATATTCTTCCTCCACCAAGCCTTCCCCTTTCCCCTCCTGCTCAGCGTACATTCTCTCATGGTGCTTAACTCAAGCCAGCTGTAAGTGGTTTCCTGGCCATATGATTCCTTTAGGTAGCGCAATATATCTCCCTCCTCCTTCTCTTCCTCCTGTCTCCATCCATTCAAGATCTGGCTTATAAACCGAATGACGTTATGGCTCCATTTGAGTTACATACGCAGCTTCCAGATGTGCTTGAAGGTTTCGGGCCTAGGCCGATGAGTGGCTTGTTCTCTTGCCTATCTCGGAGGGCGGAGTTTTAAAACTGTTGGCTTTGATTATGAAAATAGCATTACCATATTGTCCTTTTGCAAAAAGATAGTTTTCTGGCAGTTCGTTTACCTAAAATCTGAACGACCCCAAGCCTCTCCTAATCTTGGGGTTCGTAATTGAGCGTAAGCTGTATGTCATCCAAACATATCTAGAAAGCCTGCCATGATGGCATTAGTTCTCTGCCTGGCTACTTATTCATTTTTCTGGATGCATTTTTTTTTTTCAAAGTACAAGACAGCTTACAAGATTCTTTAAAAATCATGAAATACCACTATCATCGTCATCATCATCATTGAGGCTCCATTGTTCAGATGCACGCTGATGAATTTTGCCAAATAGAAACAGCAAAGTTCTTTTTATGCCAGCTGTTCTCAGTCAGATATATTTAAAATACTTCAGCTCCTGTTTCTAATACTTTGCTGTTCAGTCCATGCATTTCCTTATATACCCCTTTCATTAGCAGTATTTCAATTCAATTCAACAGGAGGAATTTGTATTGGCACAATCTTGGTGTTTTAGAATCCAGGCAATTTGAGAAAATGATGGGTTGTGGTAGATCGGTGGAAGAGCTGGCTGTCAGTGGCTATTGGTTTAGATGACTGGATTCTGTCTCCAGAATCAAAAGTGTGTGTGTGTGTGTGTATAACCAGCTTCTAAGGAGTGGCAATAAAAGAAGACCCTGCTCATTGATCTTTTGGGCTCACCTGCCATGCCACTATGATTCAGAAGTTAACTAGATGGGCTTTGAAGCTGATCCCACAAAGTGTTGTGGTTTTTTTTAAATACCAGAATGCTCTCAGTTGTATGTACATCAGAGGGTTCCATGGGATTTTTTTGTTTATGCCAACTGCCCACAAATGGCTGATTTCAGCAGAAATGCAGGCTCAGTTTTGATAGCAATTCCATTAGCTGGCAGGAAAAAGTATTAGGAATTTGGGACAGCTCCATGCCTTGCCACGTGTAAAAGGCAACAGTGTGAAATCTGAGCATTTACTTAATGCTGTATTTCCAGGAATCCTTTTACTCAGGGGGGAAATGGTCCTAAAACTAAGATGAGAAGAACCCCAGGATGTTATTTTGAGAAATCATCTTGTCTGCACTGTAGTTGCTGGAAGAACTCAGCTACTTCTGATTAAATTAGTCAGGTGTGTTTATGGATGCAATGGAATTCCAGGTTTCTGTTGGGCCTTCTATTCTTAGAAGCATTAATAAGAATACAAACACTAGCATTGAACAAAAGCTGCCTCCAAAAAAGGTGTTGACACTTCATGTGCAAAAACTTTTAGCATGCAATTGTTTTAAAACTCAATTAAAAAAAACACCAGATAGATAATATGTTTTAAAAGTGCCCCTAGAAGAAATATTACTTACAAAGAAAAAGCAGATTTTAAAAACTATTTGCATTTTTAACAAATGGAATATGTATGTATGTATGTATGTATGTATATTACTGTGAATGTAAATGATTTTGCTTTTCTTTTTTTTCTAAAAAAAAACCTGTTTAAAAAGCCATCTAGAATATTGTAGTATAAGCAATACAACAGCCTAGATTTTTACAAGTCAGTTTTTGGATTAGACGTTATATTGTCAGAAAGCCAGTTATGTTTGTTAAGGTGTGTTTGTGTTGTGTTTGCTGATTTTAAATGCTTTGAAGAGCTACTACAAGGAATCTTGATTGCTTCTTTCATTTCTTTCTTCTAGTACCTTGTCCAAATGCTGCCATGCCACAGTGGCCCTTCTTTACCCCTTTGCCTGGCAACACACTTACATCCCGGTACTCCCCCCTTCAATGATTGACATTGTCTGCTCGCCAACCCCCTTTCTGATTGGCCTGCTCTCCAGTTCCTTGCCCCGCCTCAAGGAGCTGCCAGTGGAAGAGGTGAGATCAGAAGAGCTGAAGGTTGTGTTAAACCCCAATTTGGCTTTAATTTGCATGCGGGAAGTCAGATATGGGACATTTCAATATCTTACTAGCCACATACTTTAATAATCTGTGGGGTGCACGTTTTCAGCTGGAAACATTGTGGCTCAGAGGGAGAGCTTTTCAAACTTGACATTGTTAAGATGTGACCTCAACTCCCCAAATTCCCAGTATACCGGCTCGGGAAATCTGGAGTTGAAATCTGCACATCTTAACGTTGCCAAGTTTCGGGGGAAAAAAACTGATTTAAAACATGTATTAAAATTGCCTGCAGAAGTAAATAGAGTGCAGCGGTTGGGCTACAGGAAACCGGGGTACACTCTGTAGAAATTATTTCTTTGGTAAGTTACCCTACTGCCTGCCATCTCTATTTCTCCAGCCCTTTTAGTCTATTTTTTTTAGTCTTTTTTTTTTTTTAAACTAGGGGGTTTTAAAAGTTATCTGAAGCTTTTTTTTCCTTAAAAAAACCATATTTGTACATGCATTATGTTCTTGCTCCAGAGTGTAGATTTTTCAGTGTTGTTTTGAAAATGTTTATGTGAGACGCCTTCTGAGAGGGAAAAGTTGCTTTGACACGCAGCAGATCCATTTTTAAAACAAATAACCAAATTGAACACACATTGACAATCCTGTGCTTCCATTATTTAAATGCAAGCAGCTACCTCTCATTTTAATTCAGCCCATTGCTGGTGTCTGTTGTGTGGCAGTTTAGTTCAGGCAGGAAAAATTCCTGAGAAAAGTCAACCTCTCTCTCTCTTTCTCTCCTTCTCCCTCTCCCTC
>JAEANM010003778.1:0-21841 GCA_017656035.1 Myanophis thanlyinensis
TCCCTCCTTCCTTCCTTCCTTCCTTCCTTCAATTTGGGGTTGCCATGGTCAGTTTAGAAGCCTAGATTAGATTTCTCAACCTCTGCAACTTTAACATATGTGGATTCCAACTCCTTGAATTCCCAAATCAGTTGGAAATTCTGGGAGTTGAAATCCAGGCATGCTTGCTAGAGAATTCTGGGAGTTGAAGTTCGTCCATCTTAAACGTTGCCAAGGTGGGATGGGGGGGAAGTGATCTAGGTTTTCCTTAACTCACTACTGCTAAAAATAGACGAAGAGGCTTGCCATGGGACAAAGATGGAAAAGAACACATATTCCACCAGCCCCCCCTTCGCACACACAAATTCCCATCTCAAAATGAAAGCAAGAAGCAATTCAAAGTGTAGAATGGCCTTTTTTCTCCAGCAAGGGAGGACAGATAAGGTCACTCTCTACGTCCCAGAGCAAAAAGCAAATTGTTTACTACAACTTTGCCCCAGCATGTGTTCCTCTCCAAAAGCTCAGTTCAATAATGGGAGAAGAATAATTGGATTGTGGCAGCATGTGTAAGTTTGATAAATAACTCCATAAAGCATTAGATGCAGATAGTCTTTGACTTATGACCACAACTGAGCCCTGTTGCTAAGCAAGACAGTTTTGCTAAGTGAATTTTGCACCATTTTACAGCCTTTCTTGCTACAGTTGTTAAGTGAATCACTGCAGTTAAGTTAGAATCATGGTTGTTAAGTGAATCTGGCTTCCCCATGGACTTTGCTTGTCATAAGGTCGAAAAAGGGGATCATTTGAACTCCTGGATACTGCAACCGTCATAAATATTTGCCTGCCAAGCATTCATATTTTGATCATGTGGCCAAAAGGATGCTGCAACGGCGAAAAATGGTCAGTGCCACTGAAAATTCCAACGGTCACTGAATGAATGGTTGTTACCTGTCAATGGCTATAAGTTGAGGCCTAAGTGATATCACCCTTCTGAGGCTTCCATACCTATGAAACGGTGTTGGTTAGCTTGTGAATCAAGATGCCAAATTAATTGTAAAAAGATGACGGATCCATCAATGGATCAATCTCTGCACCTCTATTACATCTATAAATATTCCACCTGCTTTTAAAATCAGGATGGGAACGTGGTGGCAAAAATACGAATGCCTCTCAGTGCTTAAGTCAAATGCTCTATTTGATTTGCCAATGAATAATTCAGAACACTTCCCGTGTTCGTCTCCCAGTGAATAACGCTCTGTATATTGTAGCTTTTAAGTTTACATGTAGCCGCGCACAACTCTCTTTCTTAATAAAACACAACCAGCTGGAGAACCTTTCAGAGCAAAACACTGACAGTGTGCTAGAATGAAACGTGCTTTCTTTCTTTCTTTTTTTAATGTGCAATGACTTTCCTTCCAAAAACAGGGGGGAATTGGGAAGAAAGCACCTGGCACCCTAAAACGCTTAAAGCCAAATCACAACCTCCAGGCTAAATTCATTGCAGCATTTCACAAGAACGGAAGACCAACAACAGCAGCGTGTTCTACAAACCCTCTGAAAATAGACGGAAAGGGTTAGTGTCCTTTATAATGCCCTGGTAAGATCACACCCGGACTACGCCATCCAGTTGTGGTCCAATATCTGAGGGTCTGCCACAAAGAAGAGAGAGTCAACCTATTCTCCAAAGCAGGACAAGAAGCAACAAGTGGAAATTAATCAAGGAGAGAAGCAATCTAGAACTAAGCAGGAATTTTCTGATACTAAGAAAAACTAATCAGTGGAACGCATTGCCTCCAGAAGTTATAAATGCTCCCATCCCTGGAGGTTTTTAAGAAGCGATTAGACCACCGTTCATCTGAAATAATACAAGGTTTCCTGCCTGAATAGGGGGATGGACTAGAAGACCTCTAAGGTCCCACCAACTATGTTATTCTATTAGTCTGTTACTGTACAGGGCTGTTCTGACATCAATCAGACACACCTGTTAGGACAGTGCAGGGTTTCAGATCAGAAAACCAAGCGATACTTCAAGGCATGGACAGATATGCACACACCTGTCTGCAGCATCGCTGAGCTTGGCTGTTTGTTTGCTTCATTACCCAACTACAGGTAGTTCTCGACTTACAACCATGATGGTTGTAAATCTGGCCATCCAAACCGATTTTGAGACCATTTTTGTGAGGGTCATGGAGATAAATAAAATCAATGGGAGGGAGTCATATTTGCTTAACAAACATGTGATAACTGCAATGATTCACTTAACAACCATGGCAGGCAGGTCGTAAAATCGGGCGTGACCCACTTAGTAACTGGCTTGCCTAGCAACAGAAACTCTGGTCCAAAATGTGTTTGGTAAGTTGAGACTGCCTGTTCCTTGAAGACTTTCAGATAAACTAGCTGCAATGTTGATATTTTTTCCGCATTATAATACAGGTAGTTTTTGAATTACTACCACAATTGATCCCAATATTTCCACCATTAAGCAAGACAATTGTTAAGTGAGTTTTGCCTCATTTCACAACCTTTCCTGCCACAGTTGTTAAGTGAATCACTGAAGTTGTTAAATGAGTAACCCAGCTGTTACACGAATCTGGCTTCCCCATTGACTTTGTTTGTTAAGAGGATATACAAGGGGATCATGTGACCCCAGGACACTTCAATTGCCATAAATACGAACTAGTTGCCAAGCATCCAAAATTTTAATGTATAGTCTGGGCTTTTTCTAACAAGTCAGCTTGGTGACTAACTTTGGAATTAAAGGAGAAGAAACAAAGTACTATAAGGTGTGGGAAAAATGGTATGAATGGATACATAAAAGAAGTTGTAAATAAGTAGGAAAGTATATTGTTGGATATAAATAATGTATATATATAATGAATGTATATATTATATGATATAAATTTGGTTAATTTATGGATAAAAGTATATAAGAAATAAGGAAGATAAGTATATAAGAAATAAGGAAGATAAAGGACAAATCAATTCTAAAAAGCCTCAGTAAAAAACTGCAAGGGTAATCTAGGCAGTTGTTAAGAGTCAAAAGACATTTAAAAAAGAGGAAAAGGACTCTGATAGCTGAGCTGCAGAAGTGCAAATAGCCAATAGATGGCAGCAAAGAGGGTTTTTTTTTAGCCTTCTTCAGTGACATCTAGTGGTTGTTACAAGATTACCATATTTGAGGTCTATTAATGCTCTCAGCCTAAAAGTGCCCAAGAAACATGTACAGTATGTAACTCAAAAGCCACCCCTCCCCTCCCAATATTAAAAATCAGCAATTTTTCTTTTTGCTTGTTGCACTCCCTCTAGCCATAAAAGTGAAGGTACACAAAGAGTCTGATTTTTTTTTTTAAATGTAAGTTGATGGGCCTTTAACATGGTTTACTGTACAGCCAAAACCCCTTTGGAAGACAACATCTGCATTATCCCAAACTCTGCCTCAGTTTCCCAAATGAAGTGGGGGGAAGGAAATAGATAAAAAATAAAACTAAAATGGCTATTATGGAAGATTTCATGTGCTGAATTTTAATACTACTCAGTTTTAATTTCAAAAGAATGACTTCAGCAACAGCACAAATAAATTTATTTTAGGTAAAAGTGTGTGGATTTTTAAATCTGTTGTGTATTTAATAGTCAGTTCTTGTGCAATCCAGCTATATTCTAATTACTGAATGTTTAAGCAATCTCTGATCCAACTTCATTCTTCTGTAGCCTTAAATAGGTTACCAAAGAGTTTTAAAGGATGAAATCAGAACTATACACTGTATATATTCTGACTGCAAACAGTTCATTTTATAAGTTTCTACACAGCATTGAAAGGATTTTCACCCCAATGAACAGAGGAGAGAGAGAGAGAGAGAGAGGAAAAGAACTATGAATGCTTTAAGTATTAAAACTTTAGGGACAGCTGATACCCCTTCAGCTCAGAAAATCAAACATACAGGACAGTTTAGCAAACAATGGTATTATGGTTAATCTTCCTTAGTACCAGTAGGTGTTGCTGTAGTTACAAAGGAGAGAGATTGTATTAAGTCTTACAAGAAAGCAATTGGAACAGAAACTGTTACTGGAGTTAAAAATGAATCAGAAAAGAGAGTGAAAGAGGAAGGAAGGAAGGAAGGAAGGGATTTCTCCCATGGTTAGCTCCATCTGTATCCAAGTATGTGGGTCTACAGAGTTCTTACTATCAAGGAAAGCAACATACACAGAGTTCATAGGCTGAAACATTTCTCATCTCATGCCTGTCAGTCAGGGCTCAAAACTAAACCACAACAAAAACTCCATTGGACTCAGAGAATTAGTTTACTTTGAGACCAGCTCCTGCAAGTTTATTCTGAGTAAATTAAAACCCACTGCCCTCCTTCATGGGACTCACACACTTGATGTATAACTAACATAACTAAGTGCCTAGGGAGAAGGGGCGGTATATAAATTTAATAAATAAATAAAATAAATAAATAAACACCAGCATCAAACTGGGCCTCCACCAACTAAAATCTCTGTTCAGAATTATGGCAACCTAAAAGCACCAAAGTTTGTAGGTTTGGTATAAGAACTAACCCAATATATATTGCCAGATTCTGATCCCCTGCTTGGAGGTCATCGGAAAAGAGCTAGCAATCCCTTAGCTAAGTTTTAACCGGACATCTGGGGCCCCGATGCCTGGGTTCCTGTCAGTTTGTGACATCATCGCAAGCTGAGTTCCAGCCGCCGCCTGGCTACTCTGTCACTGCTAAATGATGCAAACCTCACTAACTGGCAAAGGCCCGTGTTTAGAAGAAGAGCTGACTTCTTCCTACTTTGCTGCTCGGCTGCTATGAGTCACTTCCCAGGAATCAGATACACAGTATTTCCCCGGAGTAGCTATGACAAACAGGAGAGGAGACCAACAGGAAGAGCGCTCTTAGAAGAGAAAAACGCCCCACCTCCATTCATTCTTAGCCCTACTGTTGGGTGAAGGGCATCAGCCCCCCCCCCCCCCTCTGTGGGTCCAGAAAATTCACACTAGTCTATCCGCATTGTTTCTGGGAAGGGTTCATGGTTCGTCTCACCCGAAACCGTCCCGATATTAAAGATCTCTCGAGGTGGGTCAGCGCTGGAAGTGGAACGAAGAAAGCCAGGGACCCAACCCCCACCTCCAAGTTCCAAGGAACTGGGGCGAGTTCCCGTCAACTCCCTTATCCCAAAACTACCCTCCGGGCTGTCACGTCCCCGCAAGCAACCCTCCCCCACCCCACCCCCACAATGCCCAGCAGGTACAAGTGAGCTGGGGATCAGATAAGCAAGCAGGACAGGCCTTTTTCCCCCGGCCCGTGAGCGTTTTGCTCTGCTCCTCTGCAACCGGGGCGCTCACCTGGTACTCGATCCGGGAAGGAAACGCTAAAAGTCGCTTCGGACCACCCCTCGCAGGGCTGGGGGGATCGCGACCCGACCCGGAAAACAGTTTCCCGGCTCGCCAGAAGGAGGCAGCCTTGTCTACCTCAAACCAACCAACCCTCTCCCGCTGCGCTTGCAAAACTTGAATCAAGACTAGCCTCTTGCCAGCCAGCCCCCCCCCCCCACTCGCGGGACTGGGGACCCCCAACCCGCACGCCCACTTTCTCAAACAAGTGTCTGTCTGCAGGAGGTAAGCCCATACTTCAACGCTCCGGCCAGAGCTGGGATTCCCTTCCGACGGTGGGAACGCTCGGTCGCCCACCCTCCGCAGCGCCCCCTCCTGGTCGGGCATCCTCCAGTGTCTCTGGCCCTCGACCCTTCCTATCCGGACGTACCTTTTTTCCCCCGCTTCTCAGATCCCGGACGACACGAGTTCCCACCGGGCAAACCCGAACCGCCCCCTCCCCCCCCCAATCCCCAAAGTCCCATAGGGTGCCCCTTACCCGCCCCCCCCCGTCCTGCCCAGCTTTGCGAGCCAGGACCCTTCCCCGCTGACCCCGAAGAGCCCCAACTCCTTCGGGTGGGAGAATCTCAGCGGTGGCGGCGTCGCTACGCCTCCGGCTTCAGTAGCCAGACGCCCCGACGGAGACACTTACCGGCGCCGCTCGAGGCTCCAGAGACATCCGCCGGAGGAGTGCAGAGTGTGTGCAGAGACGGGCTTCGGGGGAATCCGGCTGGTGGGGCTGCAGATCAGGCTCGCATCGCCGCCGAGGCACCAGCAGCAGGAGCAGGAGCGCAGAGCTGCCTGTCCGTGCTTGGCGCGGCTCTGATCTGGAAGGCGCCGCCGCTGCTATTGCCCGCCGCCGCCGCCGCCGCCGCCGCTCCTCCTCCTCCAGCTGCTTGCGCTGCCCTTTTTCGTCAGTGGAAAACTCCTGTGCGCTGACGCAGGAGGTGACCAGGGAGCTCAGACAGACAAGAGCCCGGCCCGCTTCCTGCCCGGCCTCCCTTTCTCTCTCTCCTCTCCTCCTCCCTGGCAGAGCCACGCTCGGCGGCAGGAGCAGCCAGGGGAGGAGGAAGAGGGGACGGGCAGGAAAATCCAGTAACCACCCTTCCCTTCCCTTCCTTTCCCGGGGAGAAAAGGAGGGCGCAGGGATTGGCTGGATCCGTGGCGGCAAGGGATTCTTCACACCTCGGTGTGCCTTGGGCGCAGGAATTTCTCGGGGGTTGCGGGCGTCCGTGGATCTGGATCCCGGGGGAGGGGCGCTCGAGACGTCCCCCTCTCTCTTTCCCCCCCCCCGCATTTCCTCCCTTTGGCATTTACTCTAGAGTAGGGCAAAGACTTCTGGTTTGCAGCCAGTGGGGAGGGGCTGCCTGATGGGGATCCCTGCCGCAGGGGAGGTGGGGGTCATTGGCAAACGACCCCAGGGGCCTTTGCCAGCCCCCTGGCATTTGAGATTGATAGGACATGGAAGTCTTACCTGAGAGGAAGGGTGCCTGATCCTAGGATATCTGGAAGCTGGCTGAGTTATGTTAAGTGGAATTAATCAATCAATTGCCCATGTTTGATTCAGACTACTATAAGGGAGCCCAGACCCATTATTCCACACCCCAGGAGAGAGAAAGGTGCTTGGTTAGTTATCAACTTAAACCTATCCGGAGCTGTGCCCTGAAGACTTTTGGAGTCTTGTGGTCTTTAAAATTAATAATTAAAATTAATAATAATAATTTTAAAAGGGGTTTTAATGCATTTTTCTTTTAAGAACTGTGCTGAACAAGCTCTTTCCACACCTGTGTAATATGGGTGATCCTCAACTTACAACCACAATTGTAAGCATGGCTCAGCAAGGCAATGGCAAAGTGAGGTTGGCCCCATTTTATGCTTGCCACAGTTAAGCAAATCACTGCAGTTGTTAAGTTAGTATTGTAGTGGTTTAAATAGATCTGGCCTCCCCATTTACTTGTGGGAAGATCACAACATGTGATCACATGAGCCTGGGACACCACAACCATCATAAATACATGTCCATTGCCAAGCCTCCAAATTTTAATCACATGATCATGGGGATACTGCAATGGTCATAAGTGTGAAAAACAGAAGTCACTTTTTCCAATGCTGTTCACTGGTTGTAAGTTGAGGATTATCTATATTAAGATTCAAGATTCAAACCTTTATTGTCAATGCACGTGTGCAGTGAAATTAAAGACCCCTTCCCGTCACCAGTCCACAAATCCAGGATATTCCAAAGTGCAAATACCCCACTAACCCCAAGTGCAAGTTTTGACTTTTATAAAGGCCTGTGAGGGGTAGTCAGCTCTGACTAGAAACTAGTTCACACATTCAAGTTCTTAGCCAGTTTTTGCCTGCCTAATGGGCCTTGAAATGGCCTGGATGCATTTAAAGCAAGGTCTGCAATTTGCACATTTAATCTCGGCTTGTTTGTTCCCTGTGAGAATTTCAAAGTTGGAGGGGAGACAAATGGAACACAACTGAGGCCCTCTCCTTAAGATGTCCTACATGACCTGATCCAAAATATATATTTATCTGGACTTTGGTTGGAATGGGGGATTCTGGGAGGTGCAGGCAAAGTTCACACCAAATTGCCAGTTTGAACAAAAGCAATGTAGTCTGTAGCTCAATATCAGGCTACAGTATGAAGGAGGAAAGATCTGGAGAGGAGGTGGATCTGAAAATAGGATGGATGGATGCAGAACAATTTACAAAGCTGCCCAACTAAGCCAATGCAAAGCTGGGCACTAAAAACCCCAGTATTAAGGGAAATCAACTACATATTTCTAAAGAGTCCTTGATATGCAAAATGGGAAATTTCCAACTACTTCACTACCCCTTTTGCTCAAGAAAGTAGGGGAAATGACCTCACAGATGCTCCTAAACAGATCATTACATCTGAAAACTTTGCTAATAAAAAAAGAGAGGATATACCAGAAATGGAGAAAAGCAATTTCAAAAGGCATCTAGAGACCTTAAAGAACTCCGTCTGAGAGAGGATGGAAAAATAACTAATCTCAAAACTTACATATTTGTGTGAGTTTTAGGAATATATGGTTAATTTTTCTTACTATTGAGATACATTGCCCACAATGGCTAAATCAGGCATCTGTATAAATTCTGTAAATTCATCCATTCATCCTTTCTCATCCTTTTTTACAGAACTCCCCCAACCCCTTCTTCATACAATATGGTAGCTTTTGACAGACCACTGTATAAGTGGAATTGCTCAAACTGGCAACTTTGTGGGAATTTCAAGCAGCAGGAGAATTTTGGGAAATTGCTAAGTCATCTTAAAGTGGCCAATTTTGAGAACTACTAAACTAACTCATTAAATCCATGGGAATCCAGCCCAGGTTTAGTTTATGATTCAGTGCAAAGGTAAAAATTGATTAATGCATCTCTTCCTCACCCCTTGATTAAATCATCTATGAAATATACCGTAAGCATCCTCTATTCTTAAGCCTGTATTTAGGGTTTAATGTATAAAACCATCAATCAAGGCTTATGAAACCAATTAGTGTTCAGCTTTGCTCATCATTTCCCTCTTTTAGCTGCAGGAAATTTTTTGCACATATTGAAGGTTTCAAAGAGCAGTAATAAACTGATTTTACACATAATTAAGCTATCATTTGTGGCCAGGAAAGGCTGAATCTGGTTAAAAGGAAAACTGCAAATCTGGGTTTAGTTTCTCCATGCAAATCTCCCTGCTTCCAAAGATTTATTCTGTTAAACATGGACAGGACAGCCCTTTAAAGAAACACAAGGACAGGCTGATCAGAGACCACTAGCCTAACATATGGAAGCCATTTCTATGTTCTCAAAAGCAAGATGTAATTTGGATGGGCAGCTGCAAAATTGGATTTTGGTGCCTTTAATCGTTGGATAAAGGTGGTTAAGGCACCAGACTAGAAAGCAGGATGCTGTGAATTCTGGTCCCACTTTAAGCATGAAAACTGGCTGGTGACCTTGGGGCAGTGCCTTTCTCTCAGCCCAACTCACCTCACAGGGTTGTTGTTGTGGAGATATAGGAGGAGGAAATATTAGGTATGTTCCCCACTTTGAGTTATTTTTAAAAATAAAGGTGGGATGCAAACCAATAAACAAATTTTAAACGTACCTACCTGAATTTCTCTTCTAGAGATGACGCAGAGGAGTAATCTGACCGCTAAAAAAACATGGAGATGTTTAGTATATATTCTTAATTATCATGGTTTTTAGGGAGAAAGGAAAAAATATGCTTTCCTAGGACTGGGATTTTCAAACATTTTCAGCCTGCAGAAACTTGCTGGTTAAGAAACTTTCCCAGAAGTTCTGATCAAGAGACAAAAGTTCTAATAACAGGAAATCACTGGCTGTACTTGAGAATTCCCACCCACCCACCCACCCAACATTAGGAAGCCCATCAAGTTCTTGCAGACCTCCATGCTTAGTTTGTTTGAAACAGACATTTAGGAGGTGACAGAATGACATTTCCCCCCTGTAAAACATCAGCTGAGTTCATGCAAAACCCTTCAGCTTAAATGCATTAGTTCTGCAAAGACAGCTAGCCTTAACTGATTATTCACAATACAGATACTGTAGTCCTCAAGGTATGACTGCAATTGAGTAAGTTGTGATGGTCATAAACCAGGGCATCTTGTGACTGACTCACATTTCACCTTTTTTTCCCCAGAGGTCATTAAGCAAACCCAAGCAACTACCATGGTCATTAAACAAACCCAATATTCACCAGGGGCAAGTTTTGCTGGAAACAAATATTTTTTGGGGGAGCCAAAAAGTAGCCCAGCAGCCAAAATGTAGTTACATGAGGGGGAGGGGCAGAATTTTCAAACCAGGTCTTAAGTGAGACAGGACTACACTGGAATTTTGAATGACAGCTAAGTGACCAATTGTAAGTGGTCACTACCTGTGTTAAAAATCAGGAGTCCGATAAACACATTTTATTAGAAGGCATTTTAATGCTATTATTAAAGCAGAAAGGCTGTTTACAGAACCAACCAGAAAATAGCCAACATGCTTAGCTTACATTCTAACCTGTTGTGTGAATACAGGCAACTGAGTTTTTTAATGAACCAAGAGTGAATGGTTGTAATTACCATACCAGTAGCTATTTAAACCACCTTGTTTCCATGCAATGGGGGCTTATGATCAAGAGTTTATGCTTCAAGATACACTATTGTTTGCAATGGCTACAATATTTCTACAAGGAGATTTTCTGGCAGGTTTTCTGGGTGGCAGGCAGAACTTCAACAGATGTAGAAATCAACAGAATTGAAAACAGCTGCTTACACTACCCTTGGTGTTCAAGGAACCAACACAAAATGGTTTCTTTTAAAGGAATAACCAAGATAATCCATTTCTACTTCTCAAATTTTTAGAATAAATCCCAAATCAGTTATAACAATAGTCCTGAGACTTATATCACTTCACAATGTTTTTTACAGCACTCTAAGCTGTTTACAGAGTCAGCATACTGTGCTAAAATAATTTGCTTAGTTCTGTGGTCCCAATTGGCTGGGTTTGCAAAGCCCAAGAGTATCTCATGCATGGCTTAAACACAAAGTCCACACATGCTAAACCCATGGTTTGTTTAAGCATGCTTCGTGTCCCAAGCCACAGTGACCATGCTAGAGCCAAACATCCCACAGAGATGGGCCAAATCTGACTCTATCAAAGGCAACTTTCTGGACCTGCAGAAATGGCAATATTCTCAACTTTCAGGGTTTGTGTGAAAGAAACTCCCACAACCACCAGCCACGTTAAACTATCATCTCCAATGCAAATCTTTAACCTTCACTATAAAGTGGATGCCCAAAATTTGAACCTTCCTGGGATGGCTGCACTTCAGACTTCCCTTCCTTACCCAACCTAGCTTTTTTTTTTTAAGGTCTCCCCCTCTTCTCCCTTTGAAAATGCCCTCCCCATTTTTCCTTCGAATTTTTAAAATATTTTAATTAAGCAAACAGAAAATGGTCTTCCCCAGCCCCTTCGCTTCCAGACAGCTGACTAGGTTAAACTGTGGCTAGTTTGTGGCTCAAAAGTCCGGGGGCTAGAGTGAAAAACGCCACTGCAAGAGTGTTCCACTTAGCGCCCCATCTTTCTGGCTTTCGGACTAAGGGAAACACCGAATTAACCCACTTGTGTGGGATTTGCAGAGTATAACGCAAAATAGCTCTGACTCCGTTCTCAAACACGCCGAATCCTAAAAATCCGGATTAATATCGCCCACTTGCTAGATCTTCTAAAAACCACCCAGCCGTTTTATTTATTTATTTATTTATTCGATTTATATACCGCCCCCTCTCCCGAAGGACTTTTATGGCTTCTCTGGCCCAACCCCCGAAAGTTCACCGAACCACAGCTAGCGAACCCCAATTCAAGTGAGCGTACCGTATGAATCCAGAGTCAGGCTACTTCTTCTTTCCCCCAGCGCATTGGGCTAAACACAACCCAAACATCCGAGGGCTGCCCGTGGTTTTAAAGCCGGCGGGCGGGGAGGGGCGAACAGCTCCCAGACCTGTTAGCTGCTCTCCCTCGCCCATGCGCTCTTCACCCTTCGCGACACGCTGCAGAAACTGGGCCGCCAGCTGAGCGGCTCGTGGGACGGTCAGCTGGCCAACATTCAGACGTGCGTGATTTCCTCCCCCTTGGATTCTCTGGGACTCGCTCCTCGGGAGAGCGCCGCAAAGACGCGCCAGGATCATTCCTTTGCGTGGTAGAATCGAAGGACAGATGAGCCCGAGCGCAGTTTAGCCGGCATTGGGGCTGGCACCAAGGCGCGTTTCGGCCCCATACCGTGGCTCCCCGCGGCTGTGGCTGCTGGCAATTGTAGTCCAAGGCGGCGTGGGGAGGAAAAACTGGTGGTTTAGTTGACCATCTTCGTGATGCGCTTATCGCTGCAGGGCCAAACGCGCCTCGGAGCGCATCCCGGTTCACACCCGGGGAAAGGGGTGCTTGGTTTCCAGGGATCCCACTGGATCTCCCTCCTCCACTCATTCCTGCAAAAAGGGGTTAAGGAGCTTGCACAACATGTTGAACCACAACCTAGGCGAGCTAGTTTTAATTGACCGCGTTGGGGAAAATCTAGCCAGTTTGCTGGCAAGGGAGCCGACTGGATATTGGATTCACTGTGCCAGCTTTGGCTCAGTGGCTAAACCAGAAATTCAAGACAGATCTCAATTCACAGGATCCTTCCCCCCCCCCCCCACACACCTTTAAACAACAATTTCTTGGGGGGAAGGGTCTCATTACAGCCACTGCTTTTTAAGACTCTCTGCAGCCCCTGGGTTTAAGCATTCAGAACCAATTACAGATTAGTTTAGTTTAGTTCATTGTCATACAATGAAATTAAATGCCATCTTCAGTGTATTAACTATAAAAAATAAAACACAAACACACATTCTGCACATTCTGTACCACTGAATTGAAAACCCCTGATATTTCAATTTTCAAATGTATTGGTCACATGCACAGTCCTACATGGTACGATATGCAGCGAAATGCTTACGCAACCGCAGGTAAGTTAAGGTAGGAAGGGAGGGGGGGGTTAGAAAAATAGTTAAGGGTAGTTGGGAAGGTGGGAGTTGGATGCAGTCATGGTTCTGGTTGTGGTCCTGAGTGTGCTTGTGGTTCCTGGTTGTTAAGTGTCCGTATTGCTTGTGGAAAGAAGCTTTTCCTCCTTCTTTCTGTGTTGGCCTTCAGGGAGCGAAAATTGACCTGACCGCGTTGATTTCATCCCTGATACATGACCATAATTGAGCCCAAAATTTCTTTTGCTAGGCAAGATGGTTAAAAGAGTTTTGTCCCATTTTGCAACCTTTCTTGCCACAGTTGTTAAGTGAATCGCTGCAATTGTGATAGCCAACAAGGTTGTTAAGTGAATCTGGGATCCCCATTGGCTTTGTTTGTCAGAAGGCCACAACAGGGGATCTCATGTGACCCTGGGATCCTGCAACCCTCACAAATACATCCCATTGCCAAGGTCAGAATTTGAGTCATGGGGACGGCGTAATAGTTAGTAAGGGTGAAAAAAGTCATTTTTTTCCAGCACTATTATAACTTCAAATGGTCACTAGGTGAACTGCTGCAAGTCGAGGACTACCTGTGTATTTTAGAACACCGTAATTCTATTGATACAGTATTTTGAAATCCCGGGTTTATGTATCTCTTTCTATATTCTTTTATTCTCCTACTTTGTCTCTCTGCTCTATAGGTAGTCCTTGACTTACAACAGTTCATTTAGTGACTGTTCAGAGTTACAATGGCACTGAAAAAATGGACTTACGACCTTTTTTCACAGTTACAACATCCCTGTAGTCACATGATTTACATTCAGCCGCTTGACAACTGGTTCATATTTATGACGGTCGCAGTGTCCCAGGATCACGTGATCCCTTTTTGCGACCTTCTGACAAGCAATGGGGGAAGCCAGATATCATTTAACAACTGCAGTGATTCACTTAGCAACTGTGGGAAGAAAAGGGGGCCAAACCCACTTAAATTTCTCACTCAGCAACATAAACTTTGGATTCAATTGTGGTCATAACTTAAGGACTACCTATACTGGTTTACACATTTTCTTCCAAGGGTTCAATAAAGTAAATAAAACAAAAGGCTGCACTATCAGGAGGTTAATTCCAATCCCAAATTTTATTGGTCACATACACAATCATACATGGGTACGATATGCAGTGAAATGCTTACGCATTACATTCCAGAGTCCCCTGTGGCTTCTCTTGGGAGTACTGTATTATTTTGCTCTTAGATAACATAAACTTTCCACCTAAGTCTGTAAATAATCAATAAATAGGCATATGTTGAAAAGTTTGCATTTAAGGAATTGCTATCTCTCTATTGCATTGCTTAGATTTTTTTTGGCAAAAGCACAGGAGGCTAAAGTTCAAATTCCTATTCAGCCCAGTAGCTTTTAAGACTGGAATTAGAAGTACATAAATAGTCCTCGACGTATGGCCACAACTGAGTCCAAAATTTCAGTTGCTAAGTGAGACATTTGTTAAGTGAGTTTTGCCCCATTTTACAACCTTTCTTCCAACAGTTGTTAAGTGAATCACTGCAGTTAATAAGTTAGTAATACAGTTGTTAAGTGAATCTGGCTTCCCCATTGATTTTGCTTGTTAGAAGCTCACAAAAGGGGATCATGTGACCTCGGGACACAGGTGATAAGTATGAACCAGTTGCCAAGCATCTGAATTTTGATCACATGATCACAGGAACGCTACAAAGGTCATGAGTATGAAAAATGGTCGTAAGTCACTTTTTTCAGTGCTGCTGTAACTGAGCAGTCACTCAATGCACTGTTGTCAGTCGAAGACTATCTGTACAAATCACAAGCAGGCCTTGGCTCCTTTACACAGTACAGGTTGTCCATAATCTACAACCACAATTTCTGTTGTTAAACAAAGTATTTCTGACTTTATGACCACTTTTGCCACAGTTGCTAAGCGAATCATGGAGTCGTTAAGCAAATTCGTCAGAAAACCAGCTGGGAAGATTGTGAATGGCCATCACATGACCCTGGGATTCTGCAAACACACACTGGATGTCAAACACCTGAATTTTGACCCATGACTGTAGGTATTCTGTGAGAGTTCAAGAACCTGTTGTAAATTACTTCTTTTCAGTGCCATTGTAACTTCAAAAACTCACTAAACAAAGGGTTGTAGGTCGAGGACCACCTGTAATCCCTAATTTCATGTGATTTTATCATGTTTTTTTGCGATAGTGCTGCCTGCACATTTTGAGATAGCACTGCCTGATGAAACAAATGAACCAGCTGATGAACTTAATGTGAAAACGGGGTTCACACAACTTGCTAATGTGATGGCTGGATCCTTGCAACACAAAATACGCTGCCATTTTCCTATTCCTATTTAACAGGTGCAAATCTACACAGACAGGAAGATTTGTCAGAGTTTGTTGCAACACATCCAGCAAGCACACAGTAAAATAATTCAATAGGCTGCATTAAAATAGAGACTTCTCTATATAATATAAAACATAATGCATGCATACAATACCCATGCAGGCTTTTCCAACCTGGTGGAGAGAAGAAGCATAAAATACAAAGTGGAAGCAAGATATAGAGGCAGGATAATGGAGGCAAACAATATAGGCACAGGCAAAGAGAAAACAAACTGTCTTATATGCAGACTCAGTTAAACTAAAACTCTTTCAGTTTCCAAACAGCGCCCCATTGGCTGACCCTGTTGCCATGTCTCTTCATTGGCTAACCTTGTTACCATGTGTCTTCCAAGTTATGAACTCTCATACACTGACAAAATTTACCGATAATCCTTGCCTTTAGACCATGGTTTCCATTTCCATTGCTAAGCCTGATAATTGTTAGGTGAATTTTTGCCCTGTTTTATGATCTTTCTCACCACAGTTGTTAAGCGAATCACTGCAATTGTTAGGTAAATTGCACAGTTGTTAAGCAAATCTGGCTTCCCCAATGACTTTGTCAGAAAGTCGCATGACCCAGCACACTGCAACTGTCATTTAACTGTCAGTTAAATGACCTAATTACCCAGTAGCTTTTGATCATGAGCAATGCAATATCCAGTTTGGCTGCCATGTATGTAGTCTTGTAGCCGATCTATTAGGACACGTGTGTATATGTGTGCATCCTCCCCTCAGTATGACTGCAGGATCCCACATCAAACTGTAGATCGCATTGTGATTGGCTATAAACTGAGGATATATACCGGTTTAGTATTTGATATTTTTAATATAAGCGATGATCCACTTCAGTGGTTAGATGGCCTAGACATTGGCATTTGAACATAGATCATTTTTTTAAACATTTATTTTATTGTTCTACTAATCTAAATGAAATGTTAATATATATGTTCATACTCCGACTGTCCATCCTATTTCGATTCCATGGTGCCGTATTACAATGATTTTAATCATGGGTTTACCTTAATATTTTATCTCATATATTGTACTGTCGACACATTTTAGATAAATGTATTTGCTTATTTAAGCCTATAACAGAATAACAGAGTTGGAAGGAACCTTAGAGGTCTGCTAGTCTAACCCCCTGCTTAAGAAGGAGATTTTATACATTTCCAGACAAATGATTGTCCAATCTCTTCTTAAAAACTTCCAGTGTTGGGCCAGCATTCACAACTTTTGAAGGCAATTTCTGTTCCACTAATTAATTGTTCTCATTTTCAGGAAATTCCTCCTTAGTTCTAGGTTGCTTCTCTCCTTGATTAGTTTCCATCCATTGTTTCTTGTCCTGCCTTCAGATACTTTGGAGAATAGCTTGACCCACCTCTTCTTTGTAGCAGGCACATTTGTGTTTGCATGTATAATGTGTTTTATTAGTGCCGTATATCAGTGATTGCATGATCTCTGTAATGCCATATGCTAAATAAATAAAAGTTAAAGGAGGTTCCCCCCCCCCCCCATTTCAGTGGAAAATATCCCATAACTGGTTGGCTGGCTAGCTGATTTGGGTTTCAGCTGAGCGCATTATGTATCTCTGTCTTTTTTAACCCCGGGCAGAAAGTTGTGGCGCAAGACCTGTTCATTTACAGAGCTAACCAACGTGCCCAATGTGTTTTCGTGAGGTTTACTTAGATAAGAGACAGCAAAAAGATAGTCCCCCTTGGTCTTGATCAGATGATCATCCACACTGAGATCTTGGAGGGGCACCCTGGCTTTTGGGTAGGCATAGAAATAGTTCTCCATTTACGATCATTCCCTTAGTTAGTAATTTCACAAAGACACTGGGGGAGGGGCGGGGATTGGTGCTTGTACATACAACATATTGCATGATCAAAATGCGGGCATCCTTGGACATCCCCTGTTAAAATTTCCCAGTCAGCTTCCAGCAAGCAAAGTCAATGGGGGGAAAGCTGCATTCAATTAACAACCGTATGTTCATATATTGTGGAAGGGGCTGCCTGTTTAATTTTCATCCAAATAAACCCAATGTGTAGCTAACCTGGAGCTCAAGTCTCTGTATAAGGTCAGAAATAAATTCTGGGCAACCATACAAGGATCTGCAGCTGCAGTACTTCAGGAAAACAGTGTTCTAGTATCTCGGGGTGGCCCCAAAGAAGAGGGAGTCAAGCTCTTCTGTAAAGCAGCTGAAGGCAGGACAAGAAGCAATGGGCGGAAACTAATCAAAGCAACCTGGGACTAAAGAGAAAGTGGGAACAATTAATCAGTGGAACAACTGGCCTCCAGAAGTTGTGAACGTTCCAACCCATTTTTAAAGAGAGATTGCTCAATCTCTTTAATTCAGGGTTTCCTTCTTAAGCAAGGGGATGGACTAGAAGACCTCCAAGATCCCTACCAAATCTGTTATTTTATTCTGTTATATGGCTCAGGTTAGTCTTGCTTCAGACAACTAGCTTTGGAAATGAAAATAGCTGGCCTCTTTATAACGTGGGTATAAACATAAGCCGATTTACAGTGTAAACTTTGCATTGGGAAGGTTATCTGCATAGGTAACAAGATGCTATCTAATTCTCAAATTCGCAGTGACTCACCATTGCCCTTAATTAAATGCATAGTACTTTAATTAAATCAACAGATAATCTTCTGTTGCTTTAAAGATTGTAAGGGATTCCGTCATTAACTGAACTTCCAAACTTTCTGAACGTAGAAGGATGTGAAAAATTTGAAGTGGGGAGAGCAGAATTCCTTGTTCCATTTGGATGGAAATGCATTTCCTTCCTTCCTTCCTTCCTTCCTTTCCTTCCTTCCTTCATCTCCTGTCCATTCTTGAAATAAGAATGATTGCAGCAACTGTACAAAACACAGTGCTGTGGTTTCATCACCTGGCACGTAGACAATAACCACACTTAGGTTTCCAAAGTTGTGGGAGAGAGGACAAACTAAGCAACAGCCCTTGGTAAAAGAGGCTGCAACCTGGCTTCATTACTGCAACACGTTGTACAAGGGGCTGCCTTGAAAACTGAATGTTTTCTGAAATTGGTGTAAATCCTATAGCTTGGCTGAGAACGTGACACAAGGCACTAACAATGGTATTTCTCAACCTTAGAACCTTTAAGACAGGTGGACTTCAACTCCCAGAATTCCCAGGATTCATGCTGGCTGGGGAATTCTGGGAGTTGAAGTCCCCCTGTCTTAAAGGTGCTAAGGTTGAGAAATACTGAACTAAGGATCTTGGAAAGGCTGAAAAACTGACAATTTGCACTGATGTTCTGAACAAAAACTTAAAAAGTGTTAGCAGTGATCTTTAGAGTCCTCCGTGGCTTAGTACCTGATTCTGTAAAAGATTGCTTTTGCCTTTGTTATAAATCTTTTGCACCCATGTTTGTAAATGAAGGCCCCAATTTCGCTTTCAGCTATCATTTCTCAAGGACGTTGAATGACAAACGAAGGGGGGGGAAGGCTATTTCTGCATTGCACAAAACCTAGAATAGGCATTTTTTCTGTGGGTGGAGAGCCAAAGTTGCCTGCAGGGCAGTGGTGAAATGCAGCCTGGTCACACTGGTTTCGACCGATCCAATCCGGTAGCGGTGACGATGTTTATTTATTATTTATTTATTTATTTAAACTTTTATACCACCTCTTTCCCAAAGGACTCGAAGCAGTGTAAAACACAATAGACAATGTTTGGCTCTGCTCCTGACGACGTTCGGGCCCTCTGCTCTTTCCTGTCTATATCCCCTTTATTTTTTTCCTTTTTTCCTCACCTGAATTGTGCAGAACAGCTGTTCTGCGCACCTCCACAGCCTTCTCAGGCTGCCTCCATTAAGCAAAAACAAATTTAGAAGCCGTGTGGCAGTGCGGTTGGCATGTGTGCGCGCATTGAACTGGTAGCAAAACCAGTTGGATTCCATCACTGCTGCAGGGCGTGATTAAAAAAAGGTCAAAGATGGCGACTGTGCCTATAATCCCTAGGTCTGTGATGGTGAACCTATGGCACAGGTGCCACAGGTGGCATGCAGAGCCATCTTGCTGGGCACACAAGCTGTCGGCCAAATTACCTCCAGCTGAGCATGCACATGTGATCACACATACACACATGAGTAATTACAGAGACCCAGCTGGTCTTCAGGCCTCCGCTGTGCATGTGCGCGATTGGAACAGGAAATCCAGCTGGTCTTCGGAGCTCTCCTGCACATGCACATGCAATTTTTCGTGTGTGTGAATGCCTGCGTGCAGCACACATGCATTGCACAAAAGCTGCATGCATGCACAGATAGTGTGGTTGCACATATAGCGCATGTGGAGGAACCAAACGCAAGTGCACATGGCATGCTCAAAGCATATACTTTTTGGCACTCCATAAGTAAAAGGTTCACCACCACTGCCCTAGGTCCACCTGTTCATTTTGTGACCTTTCAAAGTTATAACAGCAGTAAAAAAAAAAACCGACATAACCATTTTTCAGAGTTAACT
Organism: Myanophis thanlyinensis; assembly: GCA_017656035.1. NCBI lineage: Eukaryota > Metazoa > Chordata > Lepidosauria > Squamata > Homalopsidae > Myanophis > Myanophis thanlyinensis. Next base: position 19,769 of record JAEANM010003778.1, read on the forward strand.
TTTGCAGCATCCCCATGGTTGTGGGATCAAAAATCAGGCGCTGGGCAACTGGCTTATATTTATGATGGTTGCAGTGTCCTAGAGTTATGTGACCCTCCCCCTTTTGCCATCCTTCTGACAAGCAAGCCAGATTCATTTAACAACCATGTGACTAACTTAACAACTGCTGGGATTCATTTAACAGCAGTGGCAAGAAAGATTGTAGAATGGGCAAAAAAAACCTTAACAGATGTCTCAGTCAACAACAGAAATTTTGGACTTCGTTGTGGTTGCAGTTTGAGGGCTACTTGCAAGACCCTATCTTGTTTTCAGATTTTGCAACCAAAATGAAGGTGTTTTTTTTTTTTTGCTAGGAAGCTGAGCTGCTAATTAGCTTCACTCTTTTCATAGAGTTGGTTCTTTGCTTTTTGAAAAAAAAATAATCTATATAGATAGTCCTTGCCTAGCAATCATTTTTTTTACTGATTGTTAGTGAAATTGCAACAGCTTGGAAAAAGTGGCCAAGCAGTGGACCTTTGCACTTACAACTCCCCGTATTGCAGCACATTCTGGCAGTCACATGATCAAACTTTGGGAAGTTGGCAACCAGCCAGGTACTTACAATAGTTATAAAGTCCCAGGATCACGTGATCGCCATTTGCAACTTTCCTACCTGGCTTCTGACAAGCAGTGTTAATGCGGGAACCCCGATTTGATTAACGGCCGTATGATCCACTTAAACAACTGCAGCGTTCCACTTAACAACCACGGCAAAAATGGTCATGAAATAGGGTGCAACTCACTTAACAATCTCCTTGCTTAGCAGAACAGAAATCCTGGCACCAAACGCCATAAGTTGAGGTCTTCCTATATTTGAATTATAGGTGATCTTCAATTTCTGACCATAATTGAGCACAACATTTTACGTTGTTGAGTGAGAAATCTTTTAAAGTGAGTTTGGCCCCATTTTACGACTTTTCTTGCCATGTTTGTGAAATCAATCACTACCCTTGTTAAATTAATAACACGGCCGGGACACTGGAACCGTCATAAATGTGAGTCCGTTGCCAAACATCCGGATTTTAATCACATGGCCATGGGGGATGCAGCCACAGTCATGGTCATAAGTCACTTTTTTCAGTGCCATTATAACTTTGAACAGTCACTAAATGAACTGTTAAGTCGAGGACTATCTGTATAATAAGGTAGCTGGAGGAGTCGATGGAGAAGGAAGGAAGGAGTACTGAGATTTTATTGGGCTTCAGCCCATATTCTTTTGGATGTGTTCTTTTTTAATTTTCTTCATCATCCAGAATTTTTTTTATGGATAACTAAGCTGCCAATTTGAATGAATGAATGAAGTGGATGAATGAATGGATGGATATAAAAATAACCACAGATTTTTGGGGAGTCCTGAAATGCTGGCATTGGAAATCTTTTCAGGACTCTCTTGAGAAGAAAAATCCTGGAGCTTCCAAGAAACAGATCAGATTATTTTCCTTTAAATAAATCTTAGCGCAAAGCAGAAGCTTTCGTGAGTTTTCTTTTGTCAGAGGCACAAAATTGCTAGCATTTCTCCCCTCTTTGGATCCAGTGACTAGAAAAGTAGACCACGTGGTAATCACCAGATACTTTGCATTTCAGTTCTCATTGGCTTCAAGAAATTTTAGCAGGCAGGTTTATGGGAGTTATAAGAGTCATCTTGTGGTGAGATGGATGACAAACAAATCATAGATAGATAGATAGATAGATAGATAGATAGACAGAGTCTTAATTACTGGCCAAGTGTGATTGGACACACAAGGGATTTGTCTTTGGTGCATAGGTTCTCAGTGTACATAAAAGGAAACGGTACATTCATCAGGAATCACAAGATACAACATTCAGTCATAGTCATGGAGTACAAATAAGCAATCATCATACTAGGAGACAATAATTAATGCAAATCCTAAGGATACAAGCAACAAAGTTATAGTCATAAGTGGGAGGAGATAGGTGATAGGAAGAGATAGGTGAGAAGAATAAAGGTAATGCAGATAGATAGATTATATATTTATATTTATATTTCATTTATCTTCTATCTATCTATCTATC
>JAEANM010003779.1:0-21841 GCA_017656035.1 Myanophis thanlyinensis
TATCATCATAACTATGAACCAGTTGTCAAGCATCTGAATGTTGTTCACGTGACCATGGGGATGCTGCAAAGGTTGCAAGTGTGAAAAACAGTCATAAGTCACCTTTTCAGTGCTGTTATAACTTTGAATGGTCACTAAATGTTGTAACTTGAGGATTACCTGTAGTTATTACTTGCAAAGTACAATTGAAAAACCATGCAGCATATTGTGTTCTCACAGCATACTTACCCATAGTCAACTGAAGCCAGATTTATTCAGTGAATACCGTTTACTGGACTTCTCCAGTGCACTGAATTATAAAATAATATCACCAGCTTGTTGAATTACGATGTGGTTGGTTGATCGTTCAATGTATTGTACAAATTCAGTTTATTAATAGGAATAGCCAACACCCTAGATCAGTGGTTCTTAACCTTTTTGAATAAATCGCCCCCTTGAGCCAATGAGGAAGTTGTCATAGCCCTCCTTCTCCAACATAACCTCTCAATCCCAATTTTAGGTATTCCATCGAATATTGGCAACACTTCCTCTTCTCGGCCATGTGGAGAGGTCTTCGAAATGAAAGGCACTAACTGCAAATTAAAACACTAGAAAAACAAAGGTGGATGTCAATAAACCTTGTTTCAACAGTTACATTGACATTACAGCTGACGTCACAAGGGACAGCCACTCAGCCTGCGATGTTTCGAAAGAAGCTCTCCGCTCTCCATCACTGCCCATTCTGGCCAATGGCGCACCACTGTATCAGTAGAGGCTGCTGTGCAACGCACATGAAGATAAGCGATGTGTATTCACATATTCACATATGGCAATCTGTACTGAAGCTAGCTGGAGGAACATTTGAAAAAATTCAATCCACTAATAGTGAGCGATCTGATGTATATGACAGATATACAGCGATTAACTGTACGAAAAAGTCTCAAAAGTGTCCCCAAAACTTCTCGCTCCATTGCCCCATATCCCCCCTTTTTCGTTACTTCGCCCCCGCATTGCCCCTTTTTGTTCCATTGCTCCCCTGAAAAATGAAATCACCCCCTGGGGGGGGGGCAATATTGCCCAGGTTAAGAACCACTGCCCTAGATGATAGGCTCAAGATCCAGATGGATCTTGACAAGACTTGAACTCTGGGCCCTATCTAACAAAATGAAATTCAATGTAGAGAAAACTAAAGACTTGGGCAAGAAAAACCAAAAGTACAGATATAGACTGGATGGAACCAGGCTTAACCCCGATAGCAGTAACTGTGAAAGGGATCTTGGAGTCTTAGTGGACAACCAATTAAATATGAGCCAACCAGGGAGGTACTAATACCACTTTATAAAACCTTAGTAAGAGCACATCTAGAATACTGCATCCAGTTTTGGTCACCACACTATAAAAAAGATGTTGAGACTCTAGAAAAAGTGCAGAGAAGAGCAACCAGGATGATTAGGGGACTGGAGGCTAAAACAAAACGATGAACAATTGCAGGAACTGGACATGTCTAGTCTAGTGAAGAGAAGAGAAGGACCAGGGGAAAGATGATAGCAGAGGGGCTGCCGTAGAGAGGAGGGCTATTTTCCAAAGCACCTGAAAGCCAGACGAGGAATAATAGATGGAAACTGATGAAGGAGCGATTCAACCTAGAAATAAGGAGAAATTTTCTGTCAGTGAGAACAATCAACAATGGAACAGAAGTTGCCTTCGAAAGTTATGGGAGCTTCATCACTGGAGGCTTTCAAGAAGAGACCAGACTGCCATTTGCTAGAAACGGTGTAGGGTCTCCTGCTTGGGTGCAGGATTGGACTAGAAGACTTACAAGGTCTCTTCCAACTCTTTTAATCTGTAAAATTGCTGCATATGCCAATCAGCACTGCCATGAACCCTGAATCGTCATAGGCCAGCTGACAAAGGTTTCACTTCCTTGGAAAGAGGACAATGCTGTTGACCTGTAGTGTCTTTTGTAATATTTCCTCCAACTGCAAATGTTCAAGCAGAGCATAAGGGGACAAGTGATTTCCAGGTAGACATGCTCCCAAGAGCAGCTGGTCTGTTAATTCTATATCAGAGTCCTGTAGCTCCTGGAATTCCAGAAGTATTTATTTGCAGCTCAACCACAGCTTTCAACAGTAATTTACAGGCTTTGGACAGGATCAAAGAGATTACTGGACTGTCCTTAAAAGAGCTGTGGATTATTGCTGGAGACCAGCCAGGATGACAAGCATTTATCAAAGCAGTCTGAGAGCTGAGCGTGTTTTAATTCGTGGTAACTACAGCTGTAAGACAGGAGGTACATAGGAGGTACATAGATGTAGAGGGCTTTTGGGAGAGCAAGTTGAGCCTTCCAACTTTTAATGTTCTATTAGAAAGTAGTACTGATGGGCTAAAATGGACTTTTGGAGACACACAGTTTCTCTTTAATGCTTTTCAAAGAGCAGTGAAATAATGTTTGTGCTTGGCATACTTTTTTTTTTTTACTACACCATGTGTTGATTATATCCTGTGCTCTTCTGTTCTTTGCAACAGGCTGGAAATGACTTAACTTCCGTGCCCCTTTTTAGCCTTAAACCTGAGCTCCCAAAACAAATAGCTATGTTAATGCAGCCTGGCAAGCAGCAAAAAGAACCTTAACACAGCAACCTCATTCATACAGCATGTGGCAAAAAATAGCTGCATAGTACCAATACACTGAATTATAAAATTCCAGCACTCACTTTAGCTTAGTTGGACATATTTTGATCAGATCACAATCTGTTCAATTCGCTAACACTAATATATTTTGGATAAGTAAGCCACAGAGCTATAGATCCATGTGACAAAAAGAAGCTATAACGGGATCATAATTCTTGCCTCACTAGTTAACCCATATGTCCAGTTAAATGCAGCCTCTAAAGATGAATGGACCGATACTTGACCTGGTTAAAAAGGTGTTGATTAAATTAATTCAATAATGTATCTTTCTTTAAAATGGGTTATATTTGCCTATTATATTGGTTCGTATCATATTTTGTATAGAGTCATTTGAAGTCCAAGCAACAATGTTTAATTTGGAATGTTGGTTTTTCATTTACAGTGTAAGATAAATTCTCCATTCACTTCAGCTCAATTCTTGGAAGTCCATACAATTTCTCTTGACGACCCTCTTGTAGTGATTGAGCATCAACTTCTGAGAAGCCCTTTAAACTTCCCAGTTTAATTTGCAGCCTTGAGTTCTAGACAGTACCTCCATCCCAGCATTAAATAGGGCCAAAGTGTGATGGTTTGCGGGAAGAATCCTGGGAGACAGGAGGAAGAGATACAAGAGTCCCCAGCAGCATGGAAAGCATTTCAGAAGGGATCTTCCCTAGGGACCCTTTTCCAGAGAGTAACAGGAAAGGAAGGGTGAAATATTTTTAGACTAGCAAGATTCTATTAAAGTAACCTTACAAAAAAGATTAGAGTTAGTATTCATTGTTATGCTTATTTGGATTTCCCACAGGGCTAATAGTAGGCCAAACCTGTCAGGTGATGTCACCTGTTGAGAAAGTTTACTCTACAGTCTTCTTAAAAGGGCAGATCGTAAGAATGAAAGTAGTAGAACTGTATCCATCAAGGATCCACATCAGCAAAGAGCCTTGAGGTGACAGTCCCTTTAGCTCTCTTTCAGAAAGTCACCTGGCTTGGATCAGTTTCCTGAAATGTACACATTGTCCCCAACCTTCATTGTAAATCTATACTGGATGAACCAATCTGTGATGTGGCAGGCTGAAGACTTTCCCATAACAAATCCATCAGCCAGGATGTTCTCAGCATTGGGGCTTGAAATAGCAGGTTAACTGTTTTCCTAAGATTTACTCTTTGTAGAATATATCAGCTGCTGGCTAGGCAACATGAAGCTTGCATTCCATTACATCTCAGGAATAGCAACTTGGGCAAAACTGTTGTAATCGATTATTCAAATCTCAAATCAATGGGAAGATCCTTTTGAATTATGGAATTCAATTACGGAATATGGAAATTAGGAAATTGTGGTTGCTTATTTCATTGGCACCTCACATGTTGTTGACTTCATTCTAGAAGGTCCACTGACAGAAGCGTATGAAGCAACTCTCAGACTTCCACATTTTTTATGAGTAATTTAAGTTAAGCAAACATCCTGGAGAAATGTTTCTGTTTTGAGAGGTGCAAGGAGGTGTATTGGTTGCTTTTTCCTCTGGTTCTATTCCAGGGAATAAACACCCAGAGCCTTCATTCCCCCATGGACTACCCAAGGCATTGGGTTTGCAGGAAAAGAGGAGGATGCTAAAAATTCACAAGTGTTTCCAGGAGTGTGAGGCCAGGAAGAAAAGATATCTGCCAATTGCTAGCCACTGAAAGCTAAGTTAATAATTGTGCATGCATGCTCCCAGAGGAAGGAAACTCTTTATTTGTATAGGGCAACAAAAGAATGAAGAACCTGTGTTAACCCTATGTATATAAGTTGATTATTAGAGTTTGCAGCTGGGCTGTGAGCTGTGAGAGTCAAAGCTGTGAGAGCACACACGATTCCATTTCTTCCTAAAGAAAGGCATCTCAGCACTCCAGCATCTTGACTGGGCATCTTTCACTGTACAGGGATGGAAGCAAATCTTCAGGATACATTTGTACACCAATTCTGCTGCCTAGATTTTGTGCCAAGATTTTGGAATGTGTGTGTCCAAGTATAAAATAAGCCCTTTGGGCAAATTAGTAGGTATTTTTATTGTGCTTGATGCATTTTGCTTCTTCTATTGAGAACAGGTGAAAAATTGTGCAGGCAAAAGCTCTATCTATTGCTATTTGAAATTCTGTACATTACTGCCCTTTTACCGTTGTCCATGTCTATATGATGTTTACACTCTAAAGTCCATTTTAACGTTTCAAGGGCTGGACTTCTGCACTTCTTTAAAACAGAACAGGTAGTAGCAAGATGCTGTATATTTCCACACTGATAGTGTAAATCTTGGGAAATGATTATTTGAATGTATAGAATGAATTCAAACGTGGTTCTGGGTTCATTTTCATCGAGCAGAAAAAGTAACACAGTAGACATCCAGATAGGATGCTTGTGTGCATAGGTGTCCCAGTCAACCCGAATCATCCAGAAATCTATGCAGAAAAACAGCTTTCTGCTAACATAATTAATGCAGAAGCCCATTCCCACGTGCAGCAGGATCAATTGTGCCAATATGGAAATGCCTGCTCCCATTAGTTGACTGAATACCAAAGAATTATATTTTATTTTTGTCTGTGTGGGACATCTTATCCAGTTGGCCCCATTCAGGCCATGCTACAAGTCCACTAGAAGCAAATACTGGTTTTCATACCTTAAAAAGAATGTTTGCCAAACATATAGGTTGTGGAAGCAAAAGTAAGCCAACAAAAGCACTTTTAAAAATCAGAATCTTTTAATGTATAATAATAATTATAAGATTTACTTTTAAAAAATAATTTGCTTTCCATAACTGCACTGCACTAAAGCTGCTTCCTCACTGTCTTTCCATGATCTCCAGTTAAAAAGCCAAAAAGGCACCTGCAGAGTTACTTAGAAACCCTGACCCTGTTTGACCCTGTCAAGTCACTTGTGTGTCTACAACCAGCAGAAGAACCAGCTTCAATGTTTCATTCCAGAAGAACTAAGGACAGGCAACCAAGCCCATGTTGTTCATTACTTGACTCTGTGGGTGAATTTAAGACTTGTTCTTCATCAAAACAGCCAACTTCTGTAAATTCACCACAGAATCAGACCCTATTGGGGGTTGAAGGAGATGGTTTCCCTCCTGATTTGTAAACTAGCATTTCTTTGCACAGGAAAGGTGGCTGGCAGTATTGCACGATAGCTAGCTTCTGAAACGTTGCATGGTGTGCCTTCTGAATGCAATTTGATTTGAGTTCTTAGATTTCTCATGGCTTTGGCATGCAAAGCAACATGGATCTGCATGTACCCATGAGTGATTCCTGAACTTTGTGAAGCACAAGCCCAGCCAAATGTTCACTTATATGCATCTTGCAGACACATGCACATTTCACATTGGATCATGTTTGCACGCTACATGCAATGCACATGATAATCTCCCACATCCCAAGAGAGAAAGAGCACAAGGCAGAATTGTGTGCCTGCCATGTCTAAAGCTTGGGCCAACATCCGACCTCCCCAGTATGCTGTGATGAGTTTTCTACGTCAAGGGAAGGAACTGAATGGTGAACAATAGATCTGATGAGAAGCAAAGAACTGTCAATCAAGTAATTTAGATCAAAACTTTTTTTCTTCTTGCTTTTACTGACACTGCACTTCCTGCTCAGGAGATGTTAGAGATGTTTTGTCTAACTTCCTCTTGCCACAATCCTTTGCCAAGAAACTCTACACCAGCTATGCTTTTTCAGCACGGAAACCCACAACAAGAAGCCAAACAAACCATGCTGACTAACAAGGCTGTGGTGCACTTGTGACTGGCTGAGGCATGCTGAAACTGCTGGCGGGCAATCGAACCAGAGGGGCACAGGCTGATATGAATCCCCTCCAGCACACAAAGTTTGGCTTTATGCACATAGGAGGTTTCATGCTCATTCATTTGGCTATGGCTGCCTCTAGCAGAGTAGAGAACACAACTGCCTTCTGGGTGGCTGAGGAGAAAAAGGTACCCCGACCTATGTAGGTCTCAGCTTGAGTGACCAGTGGAGTAGAGTGGACAAAGAGGATTGTAGGCCACTGCACCAAAAAGAGTGATTGTGCTATATTGGATGGAGAGAGGGTGGGTGGATGGTGGCGGCAGCAGCAGCGGTGACAGCAGCAGCCCCTCTACCGCATGGTCATGAAAAATAAGAGAAGGAGGGAAAGACACCTGAACAGTGATCTTTAATTACTCCAGAGAAGCCTTCTAGATGTTTTCCTACTTCCAGAATTCCTCACCGTTAGGAATTCTCATATTCTGACAAATTTGGAAAATACCAAGTTAGGCAAGGCTGCTCCACAGACTTCCTGAGAAATCAGAAAACGATTAATCAGTGAAAATTAACATGCAGCAGCAAAATTTGTACAAAATAGCCACTGACTCGGCTTCTTTGTACGCTAGAGTAACTCTTAAGCCCAGCTCCATGTAAATTCAATGAAATGGACATTGGAATCCCTGTAGGCTGCAAAACATTCTGCAGATGTTCCAAAATCCACCTTGGGCAAAAAATGAGCAATAAACTGCTCCACAGGTAACTCACCTGCCAATAGTGGTCATCTTTCTCATTGGAAAAATGCCTGATAAACCTCAGGTGCCCAGGGTTTCTACAAATGTCATTTCAAAAGCACTGGCTTTAGAAAGCTGCAGACCACAAAGAGTAGCAATGGAAACACTATCACAGTTCTTGGGAAAAGAGAATGGCGGCCAGAGAATTGACAATTCTGCTGCCCAATTCCAGGAGAACTGCACAAAGTGGCTTCTGAAAGCTATCATTGCATAGTGTGGTTGTGAGGGAATGGGATGGGGAGAGCAAAATGGAAAATGCCTTTGCATAGTGTGAGTGGAGGAGAAGACCCTGAACAGAAACAAACACTGGAAAGGAGAATATGGCCTAATCCAGATGGAGATGGCTAGTGCCACCAACCACTGCCAGGCACTGTGTAGTTCTTAACATGATTGTACTGAGCCCAACGTTGTTTGGATTAACTCCGTCTCTTTACCTCCAAGCCCTTCCCTCTCCCTGGGTTGCCCTTTTGTACTTCTTCCTCTCCTTGCCCCATACAGACCCCCCAGAGGGCCCGGGACAGTCGTTCCTTACTGGGTACTAGCCAAGGCCCAGGAACCAAGTCTGACCGCAATTTCCTGCTAGGCCGGGGAGACAGTAGCTTGTGGCTGTCGCTCTCACTCTCCCCATTTGTTCCCTGCTTATGAGGCCTCCAACCCCGTTCTCTGTCCTCTTCTTCCTCTCCCTGAGCCTTGCTGGAGGTCTGGTGCAAGTGGCCAGACTGGTGCGCTTTAGGGAGTTGCTGTCTGACATTGCAGAGTGCTGCTTCTCTGTCATCTCCATCACCGAGGTTCTGTCCCACATGCTGGGAGACCATGGACCGGTTTGGTTTCCTGTGCCGGTGCCTGGCTTTGTCCTCAGCCTCTAGCACCTGCTGTGTCTTGGCGGAGCTCTGGCTGAACACGCGATCTAGGACAAACAGGAGATCAGTGAATAGAACAAAAGAGATTTGGTCTGAAGAAAGAGCTGATAGGAAAGGCCCCAAAGAACCAAATGCTACTGCAAGCTCTCTACTGTGTCTAAGTATTGGTTAACATTAGATTATGGAAACAGTGACATTCTAGTCAAGACCAAATAAAAGTGGAACCAGGGTAGGGAGCTATTGGTAGAGAGCTATTGGTAGGGTGAAGCCAGGGCAAAATGGACTTTACTAGATTCTTAGGTACCTCAGGATTACTTTTCTGGAAGAGTAGAGTTTATTGGCCAAACAAATAGACTCAAATGTTCAGTGATTGGCAACCATATCTACTATTTACAAGTCTAGACTATTCAAGATGTTGCTAAGGAATGCCTTTCCTCTGAACTTTCGTGAGGAACAACTGCTTCCTGGACTATTCCAAGAGGCCGCTTGCTCTCTGATTTCCAGAATACTTGTCTCTAGAAAACCCATGGGTTAATTCTGTCAGGATAGGAATTTGATCTTTGGAAGTGATTTCTGTGATCAAGAGATTCATTCAACTATGATGGTGGACAATATGTTAAAGGGTCCAGGAAGGGTCAAAGAATCTCAGCTGCCTTCTGGAGAGCATTAGAATAATGTTCTACCAAATGACTGCCTTGGGGAGCTAACCCAGATCTCTTGTCAGATCACGACTGCTTTAGATGGGCTGCAAAGAGATTTCTAGATATTGAGGTTTTTAGTGGGCATGGCACATTTTGGTGCGTGTGAGGAGATGTGATTATATTTCCTAACATACTAATACATGGAACATGAATTCTAAATAAACCAGTGAAAAACTGAAAATGAGTAATTACAAGCAATGATAACTATGGGGCACTGTATAAAATCTTCTGCATTACAAAAGCGTAATTGATTCTATTGCTCACTCTTTAATGCAGCGCCCTGTTGTCCTAGGTCCTTCAAATCGTATCCTCTATTTTTGAAGATGTTATCTGCTATTGACCCTAAACTTTAAATCTGATCCCCACAATTTTAATGACTAGAAAGTTGCTTTTAAAGAGAGCAAACACTAAAACTGATGGTAAATTTATTCTAAAATTTGATTTTAGCACAGGAGCCTGGGCAATCATGGTTTTTTAACATTGTAAATTCTAGCTAATCAGCATTGCAGGTTTTGTTGCTAACATACAAAGCTGATATTTTTAAAGCTCTGTCCTGAACGAGGGGAAATAAGTTTAATCAGACTACAATCCATGCTCTTCCAAATAAACTCTGTTGCCTAAAAATATCACATCTGTCTTATCAAGTGGCTTATGTAGCTATTGCTCCCTTTCTATTGCTGTGCAGAATTGTAGAATTCACAAGCATTGTAGTGGGTTTCTTTGGGATAAAGCTAAGGATAGAAAGGGAGACTAAGGGCTGATATTAACTGGGGGAAGGGAATGAGGGTTGGCTTCAATAGGATAATGTTCCCCTACAGAAAGAGATGGGAGCTCCTTTATCACATGCTAGCTTGGATGTGAATCCCCAGGAAACCAAAGAAGAGATGGGGGAGTGGCTGAGTGGCAGGGTTGGTCCCACTGGGGGCTGGGCACCCACCATTTATGTTCGACCCGTCCCACGAGGCAGAAGCAGGGTTCCCCCCGGGGGGAGTTGGTCACGCAGAGAGCCAGGCTGGCCAGCAGCTGCCCTGTGGGGCGAAGACAGATAGAGACTTGGGGGGGGTGAGGGAGTGGCAGGAAAATCACAAGGCCAGCACAGATCAGGAAGGTGGGTGGTGGTATGAAACCAATCACAGACCAGAAAGGTTAAGATGAAGTTGGCACAGATTAGGTGGGAAGAGGGAATCAGACAGTATCATGTGCGGGTTGGGTTAGTGCATGGAGGGTTGGACATACGAAGGGCAACGGGGCAGGAAAGAAAAAAGAAGAAAAGAGAGGGGTGAATATTGAAGACCCAAAATCTGCTTCTGCGAAGGCCCTTCTAAGGAAAAAGGCAGCTAAAGAGGCTTTCAGGGGAAGACACTAATTGCATGATCTGTTGCTCTAAATTGTAACTCCTCTCTTAAGTCAGAGGAGAAAGCTAATGCCCTCTTTTCCCTCTGCTTATCTTTGGGGTAAGAGTCACCAGAATATCCTGCCATTCAGTAATGGATAAGGCTGAAAAAAGGACAATGGAGGTCAACCCCTCTGGACTGGAACCTATGCAATGTTCATCTGTGGCATTAGCATAAAGATGGGGAAATATGGCCCCTTTATGATTTGTGGACTTTTAACTCCCAGCCATGCTCAGGAATTCTGGGAGTTGAAGTCCACAAGTCATAAAAGGACCATAGTTCCCCACCTCCTGCATTAGAGCAGGATATTTAGCGCAAAGCAGTTGATTTCTTATTTAGAGAAGGAAGGGAAGAGAGCAGGAGAGGCCAGCAGAGGCATGGACGTACCATAGTCAGGAATGAATCCATTGCCTCTCTTCAGCACCAGTCGTATTCGGCTCCCACCACTGCGGATGTGCTCCACCGCCTGTGCATGCGTCATCCCTGCTGTGGACTCCCCGTTGATTTCCACCAGCTGGTCGCTCACCTGTCACAGTGTTTTAGCATGAAAAAGCCACCATCCCCACAAACAGGTTGCGGGTGGGTGCTGAGTTTTCCCAAAGCATTTCCATATATTTTCAAGATTTTAGTCACAAATGTTGACAGCAACAGTAGAACATACAGGTAGTCATCATTTAGCAACCACCTCTGTTACTACCGCCTCTGTTGTAGTTGCGACAGAGATGGGAAAAAAAACCCATCAGCAGTGGATATGAAACTCTTGTGTGCGTTAAGTACCCACAGTTGTATTTACAGAGAGCTAAAACTGTTTTGCTTATTGCAAAATTATTCTAGAATACATTGGGAAGGCAAATATATTACCCTTGTATTGCAGATAGAAACTTGTGGATATAATTACTTCCTTAAAATTATTTAGCAGTGATAAGTAAGGTTATGGCTAAGATTAGAAACTGACTCACAAATTATATTCTTAAAGTGAAATTTGAGATTATACCATTAAACATACACCTGGATTATCAAGTGCAACCATAAAACAAGAGAATCTGATCAAGTGATATCAATCCGATAACTCTTTGGGGACTATTAAGCTATTACTGCTGCTGTTGCTAGTAAGGGCAAAGAAGACAGCTCTTGTATTTGGTTGGTGAATATTGTATTAGAAGTTATAATGAAAAGTGAGTGAAACATGAATTGGGTAAGTGAAGGTTATATATTTATTATATATTTATTCATTTCTAGATACCTGGCAGTATATATTCCATCTATTAAAAGAAAAGTATACATTTTTAAAAATCCAAATCATCTTCAAGGACTTGCATCCTTTTATGTGTTATACGGAGTGTCATAGTGATAATCCTAAAAAAAAAAGTTCCGCATCAGAGACAGGAATTTCTGTCTTTGACATCCATTTTTGTTGAAGAAAATTGGGAAATATGCTGGTGTACAAGCACAGAGTTATAAGGACACTTTAAACTGTTCCAGCGTTTTCATGAATGGGCAGATCGCTTACATCCTGAGAAAGAACAAATGGGGTCTAAACAGGAACTGAAGCTTAGGTAAATGAGTGTGTGGAGTCCTTGGTGTTCTCTGAGCTTGGTAGTTTGGGTTGGATGGGTTGAATGAATATGGTTAAAATCATTGGCTATCTTACAGGTGTCTTTTGGAAGAATGGAGAAAAGGAAAATGGAAGGAGGTATGAAAAAAGAGAATTTTATTGCATGATGCCATACAATTTATAGTAGCCTTCCCCAATTTTGGTACCCTCCGCAGGTGTGAAGTTCAACTCCCAGAATTATCTGCAATTGGCTCATCTGGATGGAAAGTTCTGGATTTTTGGGGGAGGGGGGAACAAATGGAAGGCACCAGGAAAGACTCATGTATATTATTAGAACTAAACATTATACATACGTTCCCTTGTCAAGTAATATAGGACTAGAAGGCTGTCTGCTATGCTTGATCCAGCCTATGTTCTAGAATGCTAGATTGTACAACAGCTAAGATTTCGTGTGTGTATGTGAGAGAGAGAGCGAGAGAGAAAGAAAGAAAGTCACTTTCATCTGTAAGTCTCAACAAGTCGCCTAAAACTGATCCATGTCTGCCTGGCCTCAGAAACTTTGCATTGGTGCTGATTTCCTGAGAACATCACATACCTGAATCTTGCCACATTGCTGGGCTGGCCCACCTTCCATAAGAGCTAAGACATAGATGTCCATATTATATTCACTTCCGCCCCTTAGGCTGAATCCAAAACCGCTGGGCCCTCGTAGCAGCTCCACTGAATACTGGCCGGATTCCTGTGGAGCAGGGAGAGATCACAGAGAAGGCTGCTGATCCAATGTCTTTTCTTAACAACAGCAACCACAGAAAAACTATGTGAATAAGAAAATCATTTTAGGGGCCAAACTATCTCTTGCAATGGAAACCACTGAAGTATCCTGCAATCTGTACATTCACAAGAAACATTCAATATAGGTAAAGCCACCATTGTCTGTACTCAAGAAATAATCATGAAGGTGTCAGTAGTTACATCTTTCAAAATAAAATCATGTTTCTAAACTTACTGCTGTACTGTAAATAGACTAAAACAGTGTTTCTCAACCTTAGCACCTTTAAGGTATGTGGACTTGAGCTTCCAAAATTTCCCAGCCAGCATTCTGGAGAATTCTTGGAGTTGAAGTCTAATCATCATAAAGTTTCTAAGAAACACTAGGCTAGAATACACCTCACGGGTACTGTACATCATCTGATTATTCCCAGGATTCCCAGCAGGATTTTCACATCTAGTGAAAAATACCATTTAGTATGCTTTAAAATGGAAAAGACTCTCATCTGTGACAACAGAATTATATTTTTATTTGATCAATTTGTTGTTTTTAAAAAATCTGTCTCAACCTTAAAGATTTGAGAGCACTGCCAATCAACATTTAATTCTGGAGCCATATGTGAACAATACTAAGACATCTGAGCTGGATTATAATTGAACATAAATTACCATGAGTTCCCCCACCTTGAATAAAATCTGATCTGAATTGCAGGATAACAATTGTAATACCCTTTATTAAATTACACCCATTTTACTTTTCTGTCTCATGCAACGCAAGAGGAAGACAATATTCAACCAATGTAACCAGGAAGTGGTTGAGAAGACACATTCTGGTCCACCTCAAATAAAGGGACAAGCATTCCTTACAATTAACTGGAGACCACAAACACCAACCAGGGAAATGAATTGTGTGTGACTGATTACAGCAGGGGTATCAAACTCGATTTCATTGAGGGACGCATCAGGGTTATGTTTAAGCTCGGGGTGGGGGTTCAAATGTCAGGCTCAGAAACACTTATATTGAAGAAAACATATTTTGCAAATGCTCATGGAGAGAGCTGCAGCTCATGAAAGTGTCAAACCTAAAAGGACTCTTTGCATATATTTTTTCCTCCTCTTAATTCTCTTTAAATTTAGTTAGTTTTGTTTCAGGCTTGTCACCCCACCATTCTTTAGAAAATGTATATGGGGGTTAGACTTGGATAGTTAGCTGGGAGTCTTATCACTGGCATACTTTCCCATGGGAATCAAGGACATCTGGCCTGCACCTCTAGAGGGAGGACCAGAAGATGACCCTTTGATGCTACCCTAATTGGACTGGAGCAGAGGGTGGCATGTGATGATTTAGGCAAAGGTGGGCAATTATGGCTCCTTCATGACTCTTGGACTTCAACTCCCAGGATTCCTGAACCAGCAGGGCTGGCTCAGGAATTCTGGGAGTTGAAGTCCAAGAGTCATGAAGGAGCTATAATTGCCCACCCCTGAATTAGGGAAAGAAACTTTGACTTTACTTTGGGTGGAGAAAACATGGGAATTCAGATTTGGGTTTTCTTCAGATGTGCCAATATGATGTCTTCAATAAATCTCATTCTGAGGAATTTTGGATTCTGAGAGTTTTGATTACATTGGGGATGTTACTTGGAACCCCGACAGAAAACTCAGGCAGGTCCTTTAATGAAATGTCTCAGTTCACCGAAAATGCTAATAGACTCCTCCTACAATCCCTATTTTCCTCCTGTCCTTTGCCAATTTAACATGACTTCCTTGACTGCACCCTTGTCATCATTCTGGGTTCCGGCTCTTCAATACCTGAGACTGAGTGAGGTGAGAGTTGGGACTCCATGGACATTCCCCCACTTCGATATCAGCAGAGTTTAAATCACTGGAAACTCCTAGAAGCAAACGGAAAGAATCAATTTCGGGAAAGGACTCTCTGCTACCCCATGTTTCCTTTTGCCTTTACTCCAGCCCATCAGCTCCACCAACACTACTACACCTCCTCTTCCTCCTACCTTGGGCTTCGGCTTCTCCATCTAGTGTCTTCTTTCCCAACCACTCCATTCTTCCCCTATTCCTCCCTGCGATCACTCACCTGCCTCCTTGCGATTCCGGATTTTCATGCGCACCCGGTTCCCCGCTTGCCGGAAGACACTCCCAACTTCACTATGGGTCAGCCGAGCTAAGAGACCAGGGTCTTCCTGATGAGAGGGGTTCTCTTTGTGATGGGGCCCCAGGGAACTGGCTGAGAGGAGAGAGCAGGTGAGGATGGCAACACACACACATTTTGTTTCCAAATGTTGATAAATGGAGGATGATCAAGAGGAAAGTAGAAGTTAACATTTATCTATAATGATTTTAGTAGTTTCTTGTCTTTTGCATTTTTAAACAATACTGAAGATTTGGGCATTTAGCCCAGATGTTTATATTCTTAATTACATTGTTAAAACTGTTTAATATACTTATATATAACTTAATAATTTCTAGCATTAATTTTTAATCAAAGATAAACTGAGCAGTGACTGTGAAATCATGCTAATTCCTCTGACCACTTAGAAATATCATTTTTTTCATTTTTTTTCTTTTAAAGCAATTAATACATGAAAAAAGTGAAGATGAAAAAAAACCCTGCTACACTTTTTAAAATAGTTAACCGTTTCAAATCTGGAATACTACTTTAGTCAGTTCAATGATTCTTTTACACATTTATATAGATGTACTGCTGTTGCTGTGTGTATGTGTGTGTCTCTCTGTGTGTTTCTACATTACATAACTATCCAGAGTTCTAATCCATCTCAAAAAAGAGTATACATCTTCCTAAAGCAAGGATCTAGTGAAAACTTTCTCCATGAAACTGTATGACCTGAATTTGCTAGATTGAAAGCATGAAAGGAAATTCCCTACAGAAATTCCTGAGATGCAGGAATGTTATCAGATTCTGAAACAAGCAGCTCAGATCTTGCCAGGGGAATCTAAATACAGGTAACCCTCAACATTCGTTTCCTGATTATCTGAAGTTACAACAGCCCTGAAGAAAGTAACTTACAACTGTTTTTCATGCTTGCAACTGTTGCAGTATCCCCATGATCACATGATCAAAACTTGGATGCTTAGCAACTGGCATATATTTATGACAGTTGCAGTGACCTGGAGTCATGTGATCCCCTTGACTGACAAGTAAAGTCAGTGAGGAAGCCAGATTCACTTAACAACTGATACTAACTTAAGAACTGCAGTGATTCACTTAACAACTGTGGCAAGAAAGGTTGTAAAATGGGGCAAAACTCACTTAACAATTGTTTTGCCTGTTATCTAGGTAATTTGGTCTGGTTTATGTAAACAAATTAATTTGGGGGGGCTTCTTCTTGAGGGGTACTATGCTGGGTCCTGATATTTAGCCCATACCTCAGCTCTAGGCAATGTAAGCATCACATTTCCTACACCTCTTCTACTACTTGTAAACTGAAGCCTGGAGTAAAAAGCACCTTATGAGGCTGCAAAATTGCTTTCAGTCTCCTGCTAATTAAGTGCAGGTTCAGGGGTGGGAACAAAGTATAATTAGGAGTCCTGTCAGCAGATGTGCATTATCTGTACATTTTACATGTTATGTTTTGTGTTTTTGCTTCTGCTTTAAATCAGCCTGCACAGACCAAGATGTTCTCCAATCCATGTGTACTTGGAATCCTGGCCTAATCCCATGCTGCCCTGTTCCTACACTCAGATATAATTTCATAAGTATTCTCCACTCTGACAACATTTCCACGGCTGCCTGGATATTCTGTTCTCTATGGTCAAGAAAAAGACTAAACAATGCCACTATGGTCTGTGTATTTTTTTTAAACAAAACCTTCCTTCCAAATATATTGAACACCAGAGCTACTCTTGAAAGGGGAATAAGTATACCTAAAATTTAATTCCTTGTGCCACATAACGAGGGAATCAGGTACCTGCATAGGTGTCGATGTTTACCTGCCCAAACCTGAATATTTAACTTCACTGGGGCATTAGATGGGAGATTTCCACATCCACATATTGCTACTGAAATTTGCTATCTGGCAAGGCGATCCCCTTAATCTATATATTTTCACTCTCTCTCCTTAGCTCACAGTAGCCTCAGAACATGAGATCCTCCAGGGTTGTTGAGAAGTTTTATATCCAAATATATCTTATTCTTTATACTGTTTCCATCTTCCCTTAAAACATTAATAGAATCCACAATGGTTTGGGAATCAGTGTCTCCGCTAGATAATTGACTGTCAAGCTGAAATTAAATTAATCAAGGAAAAATAGCAAATGAGGGAAAATCCTTTACCCAGACTTCCTCAAACTCCCAAATAATTTACCCAGGTCTAATCCACATATCAAAGGATAAAGTCTGCAAACACAAAGAGTTAATTAACTCTCCCAACAGAACTGCATG
The DNA here is from genome assembly GCA_017656035.1 of Myanophis thanlyinensis. NCBI lineage: Eukaryota > Metazoa > Chordata > Lepidosauria > Squamata > Homalopsidae > Myanophis > Myanophis thanlyinensis. The sequence continues at coordinate 16,910 of JAEANM010003779.1, forward strand.
TTCACAATACACACACCCACACCCCCTCAAGTGTCATCCTAGAATCAGCACGTAGACACTTCCACACCCTCCTCTTATAAAATCTATCACTGTACCCCACTTCTTTGCAACTGCCCCTAAAGGCAAACTGTTTGCTTTTAGGAATAACTATTTCCTCACAGCTGTCTGGATCTCATTTTTATTTATTCTTGTGCAAACCTGGCCCAAGTTGGAGCCTCAGATTACTTTCTGACAGTTGTTTAGACTATGTTCCCAAGTACAAAGCAGCTACCTTTGTGGTGCTTCCTGTAACCCATTTGTCTAGAATACCCCTAAGCCTTACTGAAAAAAAAAAAAAAAAAAAACCAACATCATTGAACTTATACTTTATAAAAATAATATAAAAAGTTGGCTTCATGATCAAAAGATAAGGGGAAAAACCTGTAGCCCATCAGTTTCCAAAAAGATTTAAGGATTGTTCCAGATGTTTAAAAAAAAACCAAAAGATTCATATTGTCATGTCTTCTTTTTGCAAAGCCCCCACTTTTTATCATTTCCATCATTTTTCTTTCCAAAGAAAAACTGTTTAGAGGAAAAAAGATAATTATTGCAGAATTCCTTACTTTCTTTTGATCAAGAAGCTTAAAAACTCTCCACCTGAAAACCTATTCGGTGTTACCTGGGAGAAAAAAATGCCTAGATTTCTTGCAGAAACACTGTCCTTCCTCATGTGCATTCCTCAAACAATTTTATCCTTTGCTCCCTACAACATGCATCAGGGTGAGGAGATATCAAGCTGCAGAAACCGATTTGTTGATTCACTCGGATATCAGAATCTACCAGCCAAAAGCAGATGAACAAAAACCCCTCAAAACGAGCGATCTTGAGGTGTGTGTGAGGGGGAGGGGTAACCAGGTGCACTAGCATTCTTACTTGTTTTCCAATTCAGAACTAAGCTCAGTTTTTTAAAAGTAAAAATCAGTTCCAGGTTTTCTTCTCTTTGGCACCTGTTTGGGGATTTGCAGGAGGGTAAAATTATACCTGCTACGACTGATCTTTAGCCTATTGTCTGACAATATGCCCCAAATTCCAAGGAATGTTTTTTTTCCTTGCTACTCATTTACAGCTCAATACCCTCTGTTCTTACAAAAGTTCTTTACCTTCCTAACATCTTCAGTGCATCCAAACTTTCAAACAAGCTGAATGATTTCTGTGCTAATAAAATAACTGCCTTTCTGATCATTGATAATAAACAACCCCAGAAGGGTTTTTAAACCATACATACAGTTCCCTTTATCCCTTTCTCTCTCTCCTCCCCCCACCCCAAATCAACTACAAGCAAAATGGTAGACAGTATATATTTACGTTTAAAGTCCTGGACGTGGCGTAGGAAGGTCTGAACTTGCTCAAACATTTTCAGGTAGAGAGGGTGATGAAAAGATCGGGGAGAAAAGGTTAAAACAGGGAGCGGGTCCTCTCTCACGGCTGCTCTTCTTTGCTCTCTGTTCCTCTCTGACACCCCCACCCCCACCCCCCACTCTCAGGAATTTTTCCCTTTGCCTGATAAACCAAGGACTTTCAGGGGAGGGAACGGAGTGGCTGACGCTTAACCTGTTCAGAACCAGGAGGAACAAGTTGCTCTGTGCATGTGGGTGTGAACGTTTAAAAGAGTTGAACCCTGGTTATTTACTCTCACATGGAAACAAAATTAAGGCTTGTAATTCTCTAAACACAAGGTGAGAGACAGGTGCTTTCTCGAATGAGCAGAAATCAATTGCATCTGCTTTCCCATTCTATTATTCGATCAAAAGACCAAGAAGATTGTTTACCAAATTATACTGACCTCACCCTTGCTTCACCACTATGCTGGATTGCTTCTTAGCATTCTTTTAATTCTCTTTCCTGCCTCCAATACGTGCACACACAACATTTAGAGAAAAGTACATTTTACCATGCCACGAAGAAAGGAAATAGATTTCTCCAGTATAAACTCAAAAATCCATGTGATACTTCAAAATTAATATATTTATTACTGCATGTCCTCCTGGACTTGAATCCTATAATCATAACATGTGCAATTTTTAAAATGACTCATGACTGGTGGTTTTGTAGAAACATAGCTATTCTTCTTGAAACTGAACAATGACTGTAGTACAGATACATTGAAAGATGTAAGCCGGAGATACTTGATATGACAAAGTTTGGCAGCCCTAGTTTTTTTTAAAAGATATTATTTTGAAAATGACAGACATGGCATTTTTTATTGCTTTGTGCAAAGTTGTTGAGGTTCTACAGGACTATGCAATGGGAATAAACTATAATAAAATAAGTATACCAAATTCTGATGCAAAAGCTCTCTTTTACTTTAATACAGAATTTAACAATGTGAAATCTATCACCAGAATATTTTCTCCCACCAAAACAGAGTCTTTGTATTTTGAAGGTTATGTTCCTTCCACTTTCTAAATTTGTCCTCAGCAACTTTATTGTTTAAATTATTTCAGCTTTTCTGATATAAAAATGGTTGTATTTTTCCTAACTTCTGTTCTCTTCTGAACTACCAGCTCCTCCCCCTATATTCTAAGGTAAAAAAAGATTGATCTGGATTCTCATTTATTTGGGGAAAGTGTATATGTTTAATCATTCTTTGCCTCGGAATGCCAGACATAATCTGATACCTGCAACCTACTACTAAGAAATACATTCAATGTACCAAAAAAGTCTTCACAATGTTAAAATAGACCTGGTGATGATCACATTTGACCTAATTCTTTTTCGTCCTCTATTCTTTTCTTTTTTATATTACCTGTCCCAATTTGGGATTCCAGATAACCCAGAAACTTACACTCTTTCGTAACATTACCTAATGCAAAAATTGTGCAATTGTCTATTTTGTATTTTCTTTAAGTGTCAGCTCATTTGTTTTCATTTCTAAGGCAGTTGCAGCAACGACAGCAACCAACTACATACAAAGGTATGTTTTGCAAATGTTTGGAATTGGTTCAAAGAGTATGAGTACGACGTTTGGAATTTTGGCAGGACATGGGTGTAGACTAAAATTCCCAATATTTCCCATCCTCCTTACCAGCTCTTCCAACTGCAACTCCATCGGTAGATAGTGCAATGCTACATCCATGCTGTTCTTTTGGACCATCCACATTTACGGGTTCCCCAGCCCCTCCAGCTGGGCGAGGCCTCCTCAGCCTCTGAGAACAACGAGCAGGACACACAAGTACATTTCGAGGTTCAGGACCCACAAAACTGGTCACAGTCAAAGTGTCACCTGGGGGACCTCCCCAAGGGTTAGAAAGATCCTGAGGACCACTTTTGTTATGAGTGGAGTTGGGCAAAAAATGTTCTTGTCTAACTGAGCAGTTTTCCTGAGGATGCCTATGGGAGTGATGACCTGCAAGAACAAGAAGGCCGAAGAGAAAAATTCCATTAGGGATATGGCCAACTGTAGAACCAAGTGACATAACTAATATTCTCAGCAGTGATTGTATTTGGTTACACCTTAGTATACCTTCTATCTAGTTTTTGTGTCTCCTGGTTCAGGTTTGGAGTCTTCAAGCGCTTAAAGTCTGAAGTCTTCTAGTGCTTAAATCACTGGACTGAGACTATGACAAGTCGGATTCAAATTTCCACTCAGTCATGAAGCCCTCTGAGTGACTACAGACAAGCCTCACTTACTCCATATGATTGATATGAAGATAAAACTGGAGGAGAAAGTATTATGTGTGTCCTCTAAACTCCTGGAGGAAAGGTGTGGAACCCAAACATAGAAAATCATTATAAAGTTTTACCTTTGAGTCAATAGTTGATGTGAGTGAGGGTACAATTATAAATGAATTTGACAGATCTTTGCAAATGAAAACCACCACTCAAAATAGTATTTGCTACACTTAGCTTTCATTTTGAAAGAAATTTTCCCATTAACTGGTAATATAAATTTGCACCAGACAAATAGTGACAAAAATCTGCTCTAGGTCACTGATATTCTGCCTTTCTTCAATAGACCATAAGGTGAAATGCATCTCCTCCATCTGGATGCTGTCTGGGATCCACTTCCATTTAGTGATGCTGCTGTCTTCTGCATATGTATTGGTTTTGTTGGTTTTATTTTCAATTGTTGTATTTTAATTTTTTTTTGTTACATTGTGAGCTGCACAGAGTACTTTTTACTCTGGCAGTGCCTAAATTGAATAAATTAAGCTATGTGAATATTTACTAATGCAGATTGGCCTCCATTATGCAACAATCTTTTCTAGTCTCCAGTTAACTGTAAATTTTTACAGTATCTAGCAGTTAACACAAAATTGGATGCAGCAATATGGATGCACTTTACACATAGCAATTAATATTGACAGCAGGTTGATTCACTTCATGAAACTAAATCTATTCTTTCCTAAAGCTTACACATTTTCCTAGTTGTCCATTAGTGCAGCTTGTTATATTTTCCAGGTCTGGCCAAACTATGATTATTAACTTTTATCTGTGAAAGCAAGCTAAAAATGGCTCTTTTCTGTACAGAAAAGTCAGTTTTCAAACATAATTATTGTTGTTAACTTGTAATTCATTATAATACAGTTTTGGTAATCACTACTCCCTGCAGTTTTCTTGGCAAGGTCTTTCAGAACTGGTTTCTCTTACCTTCTTCCTAGGGCTGAGCAGGTGTTGCTGGCCCAAAATCACCCAGCTGGCTTCATGCCCAAAGCAGAATTTATGGTTTTCAGATGTTTAGCCTGGTGACTAAACACTACATCAAACTGGTTCTCTAACCGCATTAATGATCAATAGGATCAGATAATCTATTGAACTAAGCACCTACACCTGGTTTGTACCTAGATGGGACGCCTCCAGAGAATACCAGGGTACAGCTGAAATAATATCCCGAGTCCCTTGGGAGAGGGTGCGGTATATAAATTTAATTAATTAATTAATTAATTAATTAAT